>CAUYLG010035633.1:0-88155 GCA_963573385.1 Cacajao melanocephalus
CTATAAATGGTTTTCTGGGCAATAAGGTGTGAAAATTGGTTAAAAGTTTTGCCACATTCCACATATACACCATGGAATACTATGCAGCCATAAAAAAGGATGAGTTCATGTCCTTTGCAGGGACATGGATAAAGCTGGAAAGTATCATTCTCAGTAAACTGATACAAGAACAGATAACCAAACACCACATGTTCTCACTCATAAGTGGGTGTTGAACAATGAGAACACATGGACACAGGGAAGGGAACATCACATACCAGGGCCTGTCAGGGGGTGAGGGGCTAGGTGAAGAATAGCAGGGGGTGGGGGGATTGGGGAGGGATAGCATTAGGATAAATACCTAATGTAGATGAGGGGGGATGGATGTAGCAAACCACCATGGCACATGTATACCTATGTAACAAACCTGCACGTTTTGCATATGTACCCCAGAAATGAAAGGATAATAAATACATTTTTAAAAAAAGATCTGAACTACAAAACTCCTGGAAGAAAGTTGGGGAAAAAAACTTCATGTCATTAGTTTTAGAAATTGTTTATTAGGCATGACACCAAAAGCACAGGAAACAAAAGCAAAAATAGGTGATTTATTTTCTATCATTGTTTTTGTGCCATTTGCCTCTTCTAGAATTTTATATAAATAATACAGTGTGTATGTTTTGTCTGACTTCTTTCACTTAATGATTTTGATACTTATTTATATTGTTGCCTGCATCCATTATTTGTACTTTTTTTATTACTGAGTAGCATTCTGTCATAAGGATATGTTAAATTTGTTTATCAAACCTTCAGTTAATAAATATTCAGTAGGTTTTCATTTGGGGATTTTACGAATAAAGCTTCTATGAACAGCAACATCAAAGTTTTAGTGTAGACACAGGTTTTAATTTCTCTTGGGTAAATCATAAAGAGTGATAGTTCTGTGTTATATTTTAAGTATATGTTTTACTTCATAATAAAAAATAAAATGATTTTACTATTTTACAATTCCAAAAGAAATGTATGAGAAATTTAGTTGCTCCATCTATTCACCAATACTTTGTGTTGTCAGTTTTCTTAACTTTAGCTATTCTAAATGATGGGAAATTGATATAGTTTGGATACTAGTCTCCACCCCAAACCTCACGTTGAATTGTAGTCCTCAATGCTGGAGAAGAGGCCTGGGGGCGGGGTTTGGTTCATTGAGGCAGATTCGTCATGAATGGCTTGGGCCATCCCCTTGTTGATAAGTGAGCTTTTGCTCCGAGTTCACATTAGATTTGATCATTTCAAAGTGTGTGGCACCTCCCCACTACTCTCTGTCTCTGTCTTTCTTGCTCTTGCCATGTGACTTCTCTGTTCCCCCTTAACCTTCTGCCATGATTGTAAGTTCCTGAGGCCTCCCTAGAAGCTAAGCAGATGCTAGCACTGAGGTTTCTGTAAAGCCTGCCAAACAGTGAGCCACTTAAACTTCTTTATAAATTACTGAGTTTTAAGCATTTATTTATAGCAATGCAAGAACAGACTAATATAGAAAAGGGGTACCATAAGTGGGGCACTAGAATGAAGATACCTGAAAATGTGGAAGCAATTTTGGAACTAGGTAATTGGCAGAGGCTGGAAGAGTTTGTAGGGCTCAGAAGAAAACAGGAAGATGAGGGAAGGTTTGCAACTTCTTAGAGACTGGCTACATGGTTGTGACAAAAATGCTAATAATGATATGGACAATGAAGTCCAGGCTGTTGAAGTCCACAGATGGAAATGAGGAACCTATGGGGAACTGGAACAAAGGTAACTTTTGTTTTGCCTTAGCCAAGATCTCAGGTACATTCTGTTCATGTCCTAGGGAATCTATGGAAGTTTGAACTTCAAGGTGATGATTTAGGGTATCTGGCAGACGAAATTGTAAGCATCAACCCATTCAAGATGTCACCTGGCTGCTTCTAACAACCTACCCTCAGAGCAAAGAAACGGCTTAAAGTTAGAACTGATATTTAAATGGGAAACAGCGCATAAAAGTTTGGAAAATATGCAGCCTGGCCACAAGGCAGAGAAAGATAAAGACTTTTCAAGTAGGCTATAGAGCAATCGCTTGCTAGAGAGATTTTTATAACTACAAAAAAACCAAGTGTTAATATCCAAGACAATGAGAAAAAGACCTCAAAGGAACTTTATAAACCTCCATGGCAGCCCCTCCCATTACAAACTCAGAGGTTTAGGAGGGAAGAATGGTTTCCTGTGCAACCTCAGGACACTGCTTCTGGCATCCTAGATGCTTGGGCTTCAGCCTCTGCTCAAAAGGTCCCAGTTACTGCTCATGTCATTGCTCCAGAGAGTGCAAGGCACCATAAGCCTTGGATACTTCAATGGGGTGTTAAGCTAATAAATGCACAGAATGCAAGAGTGAATGAGGCTTGGCAGCCTCTGCCTAGATTTCAGAGGGTGTATGAGAAAGCCTGGGTACCTAGACATAAGCCTACTGCAGGGGCAAAGCCCCCACAGAGAACCTCTAATAAGGCAGTGCAGAGGGGAAATGTGTGGTTGGATCCCCCCCACAGACCCAATGGGGCACTGCCTAGTGGAGCTGTAAGAAGGGGGCCACTGTCCTCTAGACCAAAGAATGGTAGATCCAGCAATAGCTTGCACCCTGGGTGTCTGGAAAAGCCACAGGCACTCAACAACCTGTAAGAGCAGCCTTGAGGATATACGCTGCAAAGCCACAGGGGTGGAGCTGCCCAAGGCCTTGGGAGCACACCCCTTGCACATTTCCCCTTGCACAAGTGTGCCCTGTAAGTGGGACATGGAGGCAAAGGAGATTATATTGGAGCTTTAAGATTTAATGACTACCCTGCTGGGTTTTGAATTTGCAGGGGGTCTGTAGCTTCTTTCTTTTGGTTGATTTCTTTCTTTTGGAATGGTAATGTTTACTCAATGCCTATACCCCAACTGTATCTTGGAAGTAAATAACTTGTTTTTGATTTTACATGCTCATAGGTGAATGAGACTTCCCTTGCTTCAGATGACACTTTGAATTTTGGACTTTTTGAGTTAATGCTGGAATGAGTTAAGACTTTAGGGTACTGTAGGGAAGGTATGATTGTATTTTATAATGTGAGAAAGACATGAGATTTGGGAGGGACAAAGGGTAAAATGAAATAATTGGATATTTGTCCCCACCCAAATCTCATGTAGAATTGTAATCTGCAATGTTGGAGGTGGGCCCTGGTGGAAGGAATCGGATCATGGGTGCAGATTCCTCATGAATAGCTTGGGCCATCCCCTTGATAATAACTGAGCTGTTGCTCTGACTCGCATGAAATATGGCACCTCCCCCACTTCCACTCTCTCTCTCTCTCTCTCTCTCTCTCTTGCTCCTGCTTTTGCCATGTGATGTGCCTATTCCCCCTCCACCTTCCCTCATGGCTGTATGTTTCCTGAAATGTCCCTAGAACCAAGCAGATGCCAGCACCATGCTTCCTATATAGCCTTCAGGACTGTGAATCAATGAAACATTTTTTCTTTATATATTACCCAGTCTCAGGTGTTTCTATATAGCAATACAAGAATAGACTAACACAGTAATGAAACTGAACTGTGGGTTTTAATTTGTGCATTAATGATGGTGAACTTTTTTTTCTATATAGTTACATGTTTGGTATCTACACATCTTTTCTGGTGAAGTATCTGCTCAAATAATTTGTCTATTTTTTAAGTGGGTTGTTTTATCATATAGAGTTGTAAAAGATATCTTTAGTGTTATACAGAAAGTAGGGAAATACAACTTTTAATTCTAAGATGATATGATCATCTTTGTAGAAAATACTAAAGAATCCTTAAAAATAAGCTCTTAGGACTAATAAGTGAATTTAGCAAAGTTGCAGATTTTGTTAATATACAAAAAACAATTTTAGTTCTGTATATGAATGAACAAAAATAAATGGAAAATAATATATAAAACATAAGTATAAAATTAACAAAAAAAATAGAAAAAACCTATATGAACACCAAAAGCTTCAAAAAATGTGGAGAGTAATTTTTAAAGACACTAGCTGAGAAAGATCCATGCCTTATTCATGGATTTATGACTAAAAATGGTTAAGATATCAAGTCACCTCAAGTCAACCTATAGAGACAAAGCAACCTAAATTAATATCATAGTTGGCTTCTTTTAGACATGGACAAACTGATTCTAACACATCTGTTTCTGCAAATCTATATAGAAACATGCACAAACGACATAGAATAGACAAAACAAAACAATTGGGAAAAAATAAGAATATTACACAACCCACATTTCATAATTTTAAGGATTACTATAAAGCTATAGTTATCATGATGCTGTGGTATTAAATATAGACATATATTTAACTTGAACATTAAAGATAGTCCAAAAATGCACCCACCATACTCAGCTAATTGATTCCTGCCAAGGGTGCTTAGACAATTCAATGGAGAAAAGGATAATCATTTCAACTAACAACGCTGGAAGAAATGAATGTGCAAACACTGAAAAAAAATTTTTTTAATGAAACTTTATCCATACTTCACACCATACACAAATATTAATTCAAAATTTATGATAAATTATATACAAGAAATAAAATTATAAAATTTCTGGAATAGAAGAGGGAGATGCTATTGACAACATTAGGTTAGGAAAAGATTTTTATATAGGACATAGCACAAACTGTAGGAATATTTCATACATACAACTTTATCAAAGTTAAACTTTTGACTTTAAAAGGAGCTCTTAAGACAAAGAATAATTTATTGAAAATATAGATTCATATAAATAGCAGAGAGGATGAAGTAAAGAGATTCTGGCTGGTAAACTCTGGGAAATCCTATGGGAGGCTGAATTTTATCCTTAGGGCTGCTGGGAAATTTAAATCACATTGTAGTCCTATGTAATAATCAGTTTTCACCTAGCTTCTTAGCTCTTCTACTCTTTTTTCCATACATTTATGTACTTTTCTGGTTCTTCAACACAGGAGAATGTGAAATCTGAATATTCTACATGCCCTTTCTCTAACATCCATTGCTTATTTTTTAATTAAAAGAATAAAATATAAAAGAAAGATTCTAACATGGGACATCACCATAATTAAAGAATATTCTATCCTGTTCTTCCCTTCATACTACAAATAGAATTCAGTTTTATTTCCCAACTATATGTGAAACCCATTCCTTTTTTTATTTCTACCACCATTGCTATACACATCATACCTCTTTTCTGAGCTACTCTCCTATCTTCTAATGTAGATGTCCTCAACATTTTTTTCTTCTATGACCTAAAAAATATGAGAAACTTACATATTTTTTCTAACTGAGTAGAGGCCTAGACATTTTCTTTTTTGGGACAAGATTATAACTCACTGTAACATCAAACCCCTCGCTTCAAGCAATTCTTCTGCCTCTGCCTCCAGAATAGCTGGGACTACAGGTTCGCACCACCACATACAGCTAATTCCTTATATTTTTTTTTTGTAGGGATGGGGACTTACTACGTTGTCCATGCTGGTCTCAAAATCCAGGACTCCAGAGGTCCTCCCACCTCAGCCTGCCAAAGTGTTGGAATTATAGGCATGAACCACCACACGTTTATTGAGCCTAAAATTGTTTATTGAGTTTAAATAGTTGCAAAATATGGCAACTTGTAATTTATTATCAATATTGACATGTAAAATTAAGCTGTTATATCTCTCCTTCAAAGGCTTAATGGATAATAGATGTAAAATATTTATACTCACTATAGCAAACATTTGCACATGGTGGAAAAACTTGTTCCACATTAGCCCTTCTGCCAAAAAGAACTAGGAAATTGGATAATGTTTTAAACAATTATTTTCCAACATGGCATACAAAGAAACATGGGATTATGATCCCTGAGACAAAGAAAACAAAGTAAGCTGGACAATCACCACAGCTTTCTGCTTGTCAGTATTTACAGAAGATGGGATAGTGAAGGAAGGCCAAGTGAAGTGTAATCATCTCTCTGAGCTGTAGACATAAAAATCAGAGATTGACATGTTGAAGTAGCCTGGAATCTGTGAGGCAAATGATGCAAAAGAAGGGATTTACTTGGATAAAAGGATAAAAAATCTGTATAGTAGCTCCCTTGAGCATTTGGTTGAATGCCAAATTAAATGTTTAAGGTGAGACTTCACCATGCCAGAAAAGGATCAATTAATGGATATAGGACAAGTATCAGGGAGCCAAAAGTTAGAAATTGAACAGAGCTCACACACGGTTGAGAGATGTTAAAACTGACCAGCCAAAGGGAGAAACGTCATTGAACACTTGGGATACTTTGTTAAGATTCCAGAAAGGCAATGCTTTAAAAGAAAGAATAATCTGGCCTTAACAGTAAAGACTATACTATGCCTTTCCTAGAGGGCCTTAAAAATGTGCCTAAAAATTACAAGACTGATCCACAAGTAAATTAATTGCTTGCCAAAACAAAACAAAACACCTCAACATTCTTTACAGGAAAACAAAAAAATTCCAGATAAATCATTATGTATCATTCAAATATTTGGCATCCAATATTAATAATTAACATGCAAAGAAGTCAGAAAATATAACTCATAACTAGGCAATAAAAATAAATTTAGAAATGAGAAAGATAAAATTAGGGGTAAAGGATTTTAAAACAGCTAATATTATCACTGTGTTTAAAATTTCAAGAAAAACATAAAAAGAAAATATAAATGGAAGCTATGAAAAAACAGAACCAAATAAAAATTATAGAGGGGTAAAAAAAAAAAAAAAACAGGCTGGGTGTGGTGGCTCACACCTGTAATCTCAGCACTTTGGGAGGCCGAGGCGGGCAGATCACCTGAGGTCAACAGTTCGAGATCAGCCTGGGCAACATGGTGAAACCTGGACTCTACTAAAAACACAAAAAATAGCTGGGCGTGGTGGTGGGTGCCTGTAATCCCAGCTTCTCGGGAGACTGAGGCAGGAGAATTGTTTGAACCTGGAAGGTGGAGGTTGCAGTGAGCCGAGATTGCACCAGTGCACTCCAGCCTGGGTGACGGGGAGACTCTGTCTCAAGAACTGAAATAAAACATTGGCTATATGGGCTTGATAGCTGATCAGGCACTACAGAAGAAAAGGTTTTGAATTTGATAAAAGGACCTTAGCAACTACGGGCATGCCTTGGAGATGTGGAGCAACCAGAACTCTAACACATTGCGAGTGAGTACGAAAGTTACAGTTGCTTCAGTTTGGCAGCTTCTTGTAAAGTTAAAATACACTTAATATATGACCCAGCAATTCCACTCCTAAGTGTTTTTACAATAGAAATGAAGATATATTCTCCACAAAAAAAACTTGCATGTGAATGATCATAGAACCTTTATTATAAATACTAAATCTAGAAATCTCTGAAGTGTCCTTAAATAGCCAAAGAGTAAAGGAAGTATAGAGATTCACTTAAAAAACACCAAACAGCAATACAAAGCAAAAAAGAAAATCTCTTGTGGTCATGACTCCATGTGTTAGTATGTTCTTGTGATTGTTAACAATAGCTGATTAAAAGAATAAAATAATAAATTGTATAAATTATTTTCAATGACATATAATTCAAAACCATCCTATATGTCCCCAATGTACTTAAAGTGCCAACTCAACTATGAGGCCAGTCTGTAGACTCTTATTTTATCCTTCTCTCCTTCTCTAATATTGGGGTCCAGATACAGACATCCTTCTGCTTTTCAAGCATAATAAATTCATACCTACCTTGGCCTTTGTCTCCTGGTTACTCAACCTAAAACAGTCTCTGTTGACACTCCTTGTCTTGTTGCCCTGTTATAATTTCCAATCATTTATCACTGTCTGACATTGTTACTTATCTCTCTCTTCTAAAATGCTTCATGACAGCAAAATCAAAACTTCTTATCTTTTTTATATCCTCTCCAATGCCCAGAATTCTGTTTGGTAGATTCTCAAAACGTATTTTCTGAAAGGACAAATGAGTGAAAGAAGGAATACCAAATAGTTTTTATGAGCATCAGTTTTTAGTTTTTGTTGTTAAACAATTAAAAATTGCTCTGTTTTTCAATGTGAATTTATTGTTTCCTAAAGCTACAGGATGCACTTGATACGTCTCTCATTGGGCAGTACATCTCTAAGGAATAAGATTCCTTATTCCTTAAGGAATATGAGGCAATTTAGAGAAGGCAGAAATTCCACCAAGTTCAATTAATTTCCTAGTACTTTCCCTTAGGACATTTCCAACACTATTCCTAGGTCTTAGTCATAAAAGAGGTTCCTTAAATGACTACAATAGACAGCATTCATTTAAAAACTGTCATCTCTAGAACTGCGGCTTTATTGATTTTACATTACTTTTACTTTTGAAGCATCAAAGTCAGAAACAAAATGAATGTCATGCTAAATGGGTGATTGGTAAGGAATTATTTTATCAAAAGAATTCTGAAAAAATGTTGCTATACCGCATAGCTTAAGACGAGGCAGTAATTACCATCCTGAGCTTAGCAGTAAATTCTATTTCTACACTACTACTTAGGAGAAGATGATTATGTAATTACTAAAAAAATTGACAAAGAATAAAATTGGGAGTAAGGTGAAAAGTTATAAATGGATGAGTTACTTCAAGGGATAAAGGTCAGGACAAAATAAGTGAAACTTAATGGAAGGGAGAAGAGAAGAGAGATTAAGATACTGAAAGAGAGTGAGACTTGAAGAAAACTGCATTCAAAGAAATAATGTTCTCTCTAAAGCCCCTGGTTAAGTCATCATGACATACAGAATAATCCCATGAGAAAAATATGTTAAATAGCCAAGTTTAGAAATCAGTTTCAATTTCTTCTGCTTGTTCCCTCCACACACGCTAATAAAACATCCCTCTGTACCTATTTTTGAGATTTCCTTTGCATGTATTAAAAGCCAATTAAAGTTCTTCATACATTTCAAAAAACTGACTTCAAAGAAAATGAAAACAGTATGTGATAAAACTAAACATATACCAAAAAGATACATTTAGAGAAGTGTTTAAAAAAAAAAAAACAGCACATATACATTAAAACCAAGTGTGACTGGTGTTATATATTCTTACCTACTTAAGAGAATAAGGATTTTCTTACTGAGTTGGCGAGAGTGCCTTTTTTTATAAAAGGACAGTAAAAGGTCTGGAAAAGTCTGTCTTTTTTTTATAACTATTTTCCTGTTTGGTGGTTTCAAAACATTTTTTAAGAAGAAAAATGGTAATATCTATTAGCTCAGAAATAATACGTTCAGTAAGTCAATCCACTTTAATATTTATAGCATGATGATGATCAAGGTTGTTACAATTCGTAATGATAATGCTAAAGGTTTCAAGTATTTTAGAGCTCTATTTTTCAATATTTCAGTCCTTTTTTTTCTTTTTTGAGTTTTGGAATGTCACTTTGTCATATCATAAATGCGTAAGTAGATAACTGTGGGGGGAGAATGAAGGGGACCAGAACAAAAGGGGAGCGAGGAAAAGTATGATGGAGAAACTTAACTTAGACTTGGAAGAATTAATTTTGAGCCACGATTTTATTACTTGTTAATGTGACTCTTGACATGACGTTTCATCTATGAGTGCATTTCCTCATCTGTAAGAAGGAGGGCCAAGAATAATTTCTTCATGGATTACAGTAAGGTTTAACTGAAAAGATGACTGTGATGTTATTCATTAAAATATAAAGCTGAAAAAAAAGGAAGATTATATACTGTGTAATTCCATGTATATGAAGTTCAAGAAAGGCAATATTAATATATAGTAACAGAAATGAGAAGAGTGATTATGGCAGATTGGGCTCTTGACTGAAAAGGAAAACAATTTAATATTCTGGGATGATAAAATACCTTTATCTAGGTGGTGATTAAAAGGGCACATTAAAATACAAAAAGTAATTGAGAAGCATACTTAAGGTTTGTACATTTTTTAAACTGCGATAAAATAAACAAGAAAGATAGTAATACTGTGATATTTATCCACGTTACTTAGTGTGGGCAAAAGGGCAGTCATGACTTTCCTTATCTATTTTTCTATTCTTGTCTTGGGCTGCTCCATTCATCCTTAAAGGAGAACTTGTGAATCAGTTATCATTTCCTGGCTGCAATATTTGCTTTTTAACTATTGAAAACTTTAAATGCCTATTCCAATCTTGCCTAGGAAACTTAAAATGATCTCTTAAAACAGAACTCATATGCTGCTTATTCAGAAAGCCTTTCCAAAAATATTCTACACAGATAGATTCAGATAATTATCTGCAGGATTAGCTTCATGGGCATGTTACCTTGGCAATAATATAGGCCTTGCACTTGGTTTAATGCTCTTCTGTAGCCATCTTGAAATTCTTAACAACTTTTCAATAAGGGACCAGGCATTTCATTTTATACTGTGTCCTGACATTATGTACCCAGTCCTATTCTTATGAGTTTTTGCGGTACCTGTACTAGCATCTTTTTGTTGTTGTTGTGGGATTTATTATTTCTTATCTGACTCTTTGACTTACCAAGAATGCCTTCAATCCTGACTTTAGCTTTTCCATTTCAATTCTCAGGGTCTGTCATAACTTTTAGCATTCAATAGACAGTTAATAAATATTTGTTGACTGATAGATTAACTGACCTATTAATTGGATGAACTAAATAATAACTGAATAAATTAATTAATGTCATTGGGTAACAATGATACAGCAAGCTAAGGAATGATAACAGATTTGAGTAGTAAATTGAAAACTGTAATTAATTTCTTCATTAATCTGATCTGTAAATTCATTCAAACATTAAGTACCTACTTTGTACCAAAAAGATGTGACTGGCTGGCATTCACATCTATACGACATGATTTCACCCATATCCAAACTCCACCAGAATTCTTACTTGGCTTTTCTCAGTGGCTTCTCAGACTTATTTTAATAAATGGGCAATGTTGTTATCAACAGCTACATTACCACTCCCCACACTCATTCCCATACCTATCTCTGAAAGTAACAGCATATTGTTATTTTCTCTGAGAATTTGCTAGCAATCTACTTCTTGAATACTGCCTCAAAATAATTTGTTTGTTTTCCCTTAAGAGTTTCTTAGTTGAGAAAAAAAATTTTGCTCTTCGGCATCCCAAATTGCTTACTCAAGCTGATATTGCACCTGGACCACCCAGGAAATTAAATATTGTGTGGTGTGTGACAAAATGCACACTCTACAGCAGACTGCTGAGAAGTTGCATCCCTTCATGGAGATAAGGTACTACAGGCTCCACATTTGCCCTCCTCTGTGGCAATAAGATCTTCCTCACTGTTTTCATCCAGTGAGTCTAGATTCCTATTTGCAAAGAAAGTTAGAATCACTGCATTAATCATAATCCATTAAAAGTACAGTTTCTAGTTTTCCTTACCATACTAATCAGAAAAGATCATCCAAATAAGACATATAGCAATATAGGCCTGGAGCTCTTCTATTTGCACAATCTCCATTTACTCTTCCCCCAAAATGTTTACTTAACCATTTGCGTTAAAGATACAGAATGAGAAGGTGATATTAAAGTAAATATAAAGTAATAACTTACGTAAACTTCTCTTCACTGTAAATACACTTTAAGGGTTATAAGCTGATCTAGATCATGCTTGAATCTTCATAATAATGAATTGTGGTGATAACTATAATATCCTATGATTTTTTTTTCAGATTATTTACATCTTGCTGTGGTTTTTAGAGGTGGTAGTGACATGCCGCTACACAGAACTGGATGAAATCTATCAATCACTTACCTCTCCTCTAAGTTTACATGTAAAGATATACATGTATAGCATATATGTGTGTGTCTGTGTATATGTAACCTGGTTTTAAGAGTTTCACTAGTTGAAGCATAAGTCAAATAATGTAAGTTACAGAATGCTCATTATCCGAGAGGAGTAATTTTTTCTTGCTATAATTTCCAAGATAAATTTTTCACGTGGTATTTTATAGCATTGGTTGATATTGATCTCTCCTAGTTTTCTTCCTTGCTCACCAATCATTTCTTTACAGACCTCTTTGCTGGATCTATTTCAACACCTAAAGTTTAGACGCTGAAATGCCCAGGATTACGTCCATAGACCCCTCTACTTTTCTGCTTGCATCCACTTTATCTGTAATGTCATCCAGTTAACCCTTGGCTTTAAGTAACATTTGTAATATTTTTTCTTCTTCCTGAATCCCTTCTCTCAATTTTAGACTCAATTACCTCTAGGATATCTCCATTTTAATATCAATAAACACTTCAAAATTAACATGTAAAATGTGCAACTCTTGATCTTTTCTAAATCTGCTGTAATTGCAGCCTATTTTATCCTTTAAGCTACGCGGCCAGAAATGTTGGAAAATTTCCCCTTATTTTCTACCTTTCATATAAACCTGTAGGAATTCTGTAGGGTCCACATTCAGAATAAATCCAGAATCTGACCACACACTCTTTCCACCATTGCTACCCAGGCCAAGTCACCATCATCTTTTGACTGAATTACTGCAAGGTATTCCTAACTAGTTGATCTGTTTTCTCTCTTATCCTTCATCCTTTGAGAAGACACATGAGGAACAACCAGCTCATAGGTGCTCAGTAATGACCTATTGAACAAATAAATGCAAGGCAATGTCCTTAAATTATGGCTCAAAGGAGACTTAGAAATTGATTCCAAATCACTGTCATAGAAATAATTTTAAAAACATCCATCCCACGCATGAAATCAAAACAAAATGCAGAAGAGTCCAGTCTAAGTGGAAGTAAGGTAAATAGGTAGCCTTCTCATGTTTGAATATGTTCCACCTAAGAAGGGTTCTATTCAAAGCAGAAATGCAATTTCTAGGTCCTTGCTCACATGTCACTTTCTCATTCAGGCCTTTCCTCACTGCAGTATTTAAAACAGTAGTAATATCAGGATATTAGCCCTCACCAACTCTCCCTGTCCTCCTGGTGTTTTTAATGTCACCCTACAGCCCTATCAAACAGTATATATTTAGTTAGGTAACTTCATGGCACCAACAACAAATGTACTTATTTTTTCCCTATTTTTATTGTTGCTTTCTGTGATGGTTAATATTGTGTCAACGTGGTTGGATTGAAGGATATGAAAGAGGGCAAGGATTCTTTGATGTTTTGTTTATAGTGTATCCTCAGGCCTAGAACAGTGTCTAACACATAGTAAGTTGTATTTATTAGGTGCCAGGGGAAAACATAATTGTATTCAAGTAGTAAGAGATTTTTTTGTTGTTGTTGTTCCTATAGGGAGTACACAGGGTGTGTGGTTAGAATTAAGGAAATTAACAAGAGATTTGTGGTACCCAGAAATTAGCAACCATGTAGCCTTATAAGTCTGAGACCCAAGAAGAAGTTGTGGGCCTGAAGAAGTCCTGGAGCTCAGTGAGAGCTGAAGTAACGGAGGAGTTGTTGCAGTCTCAGAGAGAAAGAGAATGGCCCCAGTCACACAACCAGAGGAGCCAGGGAATGGGGTTTATACCCTGACTTCTGTTGTCTCCTGCCCTTGACTCTCTTGCTCAGGGTATTAATTGACCAAACCCAATGGGAAGCAGAGGTCCATGGAGCCCAGCAATTCAGAGAGGGGTTAGAGCCAAGCAGAGGAGGATGACACTAGATCTGAGGGACAACCGGAGAACAACCAGTGCACAAGGACTTAATAAATAACCATGGAACAAATGCAAGGCAATGTCCTTTAAATACAGTTTCAAAGGAAACCTAGAAATACAATCCAGGGCTGGGTGTGATGGCTCACACTTGTAATCTCATCTCTACTAAAAATACAAAATTTAATCGGGCCTGGTGGCACATGCCTGTAGCCCCAGCTACTTGGGAGGCTGAGGCAGGAGAATCACTTGAACCCAGGAGGCAGAGGTTGCAGTGAACCAAGATGGTGCCACTGCACTCAAGCCTGGGTGACAGAGCAAGACAGAAAGAAAGGAAAGAAAGGAAAGAAAGGAAAGAAAGAAAGAAAGAAGGAAGGAAGGAAGGAAGGAAGGAAGGAAGGAAGGAAGGAAGGAAGGAAGGAAGGAAAGAAGGAAGGAAGGAAGGAAGGAAAGAAAGAAAGGAGGGAGGGAGGAAGAGAAAGAGGGAGGAAGGAAGGAAGGAATAAAGAGGGAGGGAGGGAAGGAAAGAGGGATGGAAGAGGGGAGGGGAGGGAGAGGAAAGGAAAGAAAAGGAAAGGAAAATACAATCCAATGTACTGTTTGTTTCAGAAACCTCAGAAAAAGTCAAGGTCACAAACTCAAAAGAGGCAATTGCGAGGGATGTTAAGGTAAAAAGGTAGCTTCAAGTGTTCTAACATCAGCCACCAACGGAGAGTTTTATACACAGTGGACCCTTTAGTCAAATTTCAAAGGTTCACATACGCTATGGTCTGAACGTTTATGTCCCCCCTACACCAAATTAACATGTTTAAACCGAATCCCCAGTGTGATAGTATTAAGAGGTGGGGCCTTCAAAGGTAATTAGCTCATGAGGGTAGAGTCCTCATGAATGGATTAGTGTCCTTCTAAAAGAGGACCCTGAGAACTTGTTTGTCCTTTCTACCCTGTAAGGAACAGGGAGAAGGCATCGAATATGAGGAATATTCCCTCACCAGACACTGCATCTGCTTGGCCCTTAATCTTGGACTTCCCAGTGTTTAGAACAATGAGAAATAAATGTTTGTCATATATAAACTACTCAGTTTATGATAGTTTTGTTAAAGCTGTCTGAACAGACTAAGACAACACAAATGATTGGATATCCATGTTCCTTAACTTTATAGTTCCACCTAAGTTCTTCATGCAACTCCTCCATTTAGGTGGCATTCATGGATTGCATCATTCACTCAATATCCTGCCATGGTGCAGTTCTCAGCTGCTCATTCACTTCACAGTGCTAATGAATCAGATGTCAGGGCCAATCTGTAAATGCCACGTGGTTCCTGTTTCCCCTCACTGCTTTATCTCAAGATATATAGAAACTGATTTGATGTTATGAAGCCAGAATAGCAGATATCACAATCATTATCCTCATACATATAATAGGAAGAAAGAGGGAGAAGGAGAAAAAAAGATAAAACTCAGCTTTCAAATCTGAGGTTTGAGGAGGGGATTCTTTTAAGTGGAAATGTCACCTGGAACAAAAATTTGTCATTTCTGTAAATTGTAAGGAAACACAGGTAAGCGCTGAAAACAACAAACAAACAAACAAACAAAAAAACAAAAAAAAAACAAAACAAACAGCTCCTGAGCTTCTCTGCTCCAGGGGATCCTGAAAGCTCAAAGAACATCCCTCAGCAAAACTGCACTTTATACTCTGCCTGCAGATTCACCTCTGCTTCAGGAAGAAAGCTTGGAACAAAAGGAGCCTGTGGAGGCCCAGAAGTAGGAGAGTCTGGGGTTATGCGTGTGTGGCTTTATCTTTCCTCTTAAGTAGTTGTGTTTGGAAAGAAAGAAACAGAAAAAAACTGAAAACGATAAAGGGAAAACCACACTTGCCCCGTTTTTCTGGCCATATAGATGAAAAAAGCATACTGCCTCCACTGTCTTTGCTCTCATCAGAGGCCTACAGAATAGGGCATTTAGGAAAAAGAGAGAAAACAGCATGTCTCAGGCCATGTCAAGGTGCAGGCCCATCAATTCAGCAGCCTGCAGAGCTCTCCTCCCTGCAAAGAGCCCGCTGCTGAAACAACATTATTGCTGGCTGTGACTCTAAAGGCATTTATTTTCCTCCCTGTAGCTGTGAGGTGCTGACCTCCCTGCTGGAATTGAAAGATAAGAAAAATGTTTTAATCCTTATGTTAATTATTGAAATTAGAACTGCAAACAAATATTTTGGGAAACTTCAAGTTGCTTCCAAACGTGGCATTTTCCATTTTAAGCCCTAAGTATAATTGTGCATTCAAAGGCTCAGATCTTCCCAAAGATTCATGCATTATGTATGCCATAACTTCCCCGGGACAGGGAGGATGTCACGCTCTGCATCCTGCTGAAATGGGGAAATAGTTTCAGACACAATTTGACTTGAAAAATATCAAAAATTAAAAAAGAAAAGAAAAGGAAAACATGGAACACACTTTTTTGGGACTAGAATTTTTCACTAAATCAGAGGCTCTTTTAGGATTAAAAAAGTACAAAATTAAGATGAATGTTGAAATAACAAATTAACAGCTACAGAAGTATATTCTTTTATGCAAGGAAAAAAAGTATTTCTGGAAGAGGTTGTTTCTGACTGAGGTTCAGCACATGTTTTCTGTAAAGAGACAGATATTGATGCTTTCAGCTTTGTGCTGACAGGATCACTGTCACAACTACTCAGTGGCCTCATTGCAGTTCCAAACAGTCATCTGTAAACAAATAGGTGGGACTTTGTTAAGCCTTATTTGCAAAGATAAGTAGTCGAAGAGATTTGGTCTGCAGGCTGTAGTTTGAGAACTCCCACATAGCTATATGTTTATAGATTAACTAATATGTTCACTAAGCAAATTAAATATTTAAAAACTCACAATATTGATGACTTTTATAAGTTTATTACCCTTACTAGTTCTTGGCCTCTTTCATCAGTTAGGTAAGTACAGATGTCCCCACATCAACATCAATTAAAAAGGGAGACACTGACATTGCCAGCATGAAAGTGCTCCTGGGACTGGGAACAGATCAAGCATCCTGACCATGTTAGACTTAGCGTGGGCATCGTCAGGTTTAATAAATTCCTTTTAATAGTTTTCAAAGTCAGGCCTACGAACATTTCCTCTAACTTCTGCCTCAACATTGTACATTCATTTCAGCCACTGGTACCCGAGGCAGTTTCACGGCAAAGGCTTTCTGCTGCTTCAGGGAAGGCCAGGCTAAGGAATCTGAACATAAATCTATAGCAACTCCACCAGAGTCTCTACTTGGAGATTCCTGCCAAACCAAATGAAAAGGGGCAGACTGTAATAACATCTATTTAGATTCGATGTCTGATTCTCATTTAGTTGCCCTGATTTCTTTTAGTCTCTAGGCACATCTGTCGGTACTTATTTTTTATGGCTGATTTATGGTAAAGGTTTGATTAAGATACCTCTATACCTTGCAATACTTAAAATATACAGCATAGAGCAGACAAAGAACAGTTTAAGCCTTATCCATTCAAGGTCAAACAAAAATATTTTAGTCCATCTAGACAAGCCAATGAGGTTGGCCAACTCACTAGTCTACCCACAGGACCATCCCCGCTTCATCTTTAGTATATCTGGGAAGCCAAATGAACAGACTGCTTTCAAAACAAGCTCTATTTTTTTTCATGCCATAGTCCAGGTGTTTTGGCTGTATCGCTACAATCTACCATTATAAACTGGAAAATTCAGAATAATTACAATTTTGCTCTGTTCAGTAGTCTAATTTTTTATTTAGAGGCATCTGTCATTGCTCATAAACATGCGCTTATCTAATTGACTTCACTCATCTCACTTAATGTGCTGTACTCTGATGACATTTTTAATGTGACCTAGAAACAGGTAAGCTCTCTCTTGTGCAAGGAGTGCAAATTTAGATAAATACAATTAGTGGAAAATGTCTTTGGGGAGAATTTCACCAACATATAATTGATCTGAAACAGTTTAACACTAAAATCACGGAGTCACAGGCAACATTGATTCATTGATTTCCAAACCCTTGTTGATAAAGCCAGATGGCATATAAGGAGAATCCTTTTAATAGCCATGGGTGGATGTGGCCTGAAACGAACAAGAGCATATAGTAAATACTGTGGAGCCATTCTTCATTCCCTTTTATGAGAAGTATGAAAATATGGAGATAGAATCTGTTTTGTCTTATCCAATCAAGGCAATTCCGTCTGTTTCACACAGTGCCCTTGGTTGAAGTAACCTGCTCTATGCCAATGAGTACCTAGCATTTCCTTGGGATTTTGGCATATAGAGTCATGACTAGTGAGACATAAAGGTCTAGATTTAGCAGCTATACAAAAATGAAGTTACTCGCATTTCAGAAAAACCAGGCCATGCCTTGAAGACATAATCACATAGTTAAATCAAGTGAACCCTAACATTAATGCTAAATCATCTGGTTATATGAGCTAAATAATCCCTTTATTGCTTTGTAGGTCTCTATTTTTAAATTATGGAATATTTCAAATGTACAAAAAAAGTAGAGTAAGTAGTAGGACAAATAGCCAAGTACCTTGCTTATGTTATCACTTTTCTATATTGATATCAAATTCTTTTGATAAGATATTCTAGAATACCTGAACTCATAATTCTGCATTTAAGTGATTAGGCATAGAAACAGCCCTACTACAGAAGCATCATTGATGAATTCTAAGCACTTGAGGCAGGATATCTCTACTTTTCTTTTTTTTAATCAAGCGTAGGTTAAGAAATATGCAATAAGTATAACAGCTTTGAAACTGAGAACATACTCAAAGTGATATGAATCAGCACGGAATGTTGACCAGCTTAATATTCTTATATCACACTAGGATTGTAAGAAACAGGACAAGTAACAGAAACAGGACAAAATGTCTTCCTTAGTCTACCCTGGCCATAGATTTGCCAAAACATCAGTAAGGAGGCCGTAGGTAACTTCCACCATCGCTAACTCGTGGCGCATTTGAATAAAGGCTTCTTTTCATATTGCCATTATATGATGTGTATGAGATTCCAGCATAAAGACTTATGCTAAAGAGAGCTAATTGAATTAGAGGGAACCAACAGGCCCGGAAGGCCATCATCCAGCAGTCTAGATAAAGATGCCCAGGACAGCAGCTAGCTGTGCCTCCCCAGGGACTCCTTATAAAAGTTCTTTTTCTGTTAGTGTGATCCCTGTTACATCTGCTGCTACAGATCTGAGATCGTTTTGCCAACAACTCTAATGACCTAAGATGCACCTAACTTCAAGTCAAACTGAACTGTTAGCTCAGTTACAAGTGGTCTTAGTTGTTTCAGAATTTCTGGAGCTTAATGGAGGCAGACTAATGTCATCCTACAACCCACTCCACTTAATTTAGTCTGAAAAGTCCACTTTCCCTTCCTTTTCTGACTTTATCTCACTTTGTGTACAAATATGTGAAAATATATGCAAATACTATGCTTGTAAAGAGGGATACGTATTTTAAAATACACACGTGAATATTTATAAAGTCCACTGTCCTCAAAATTCTAGAAGCCAGTACATAAAATCATGTTGGTAAAACATTTTAGAGTTCATATCCAAGCAAAATAATGTACTGATATTGAACTAGAAGTTTCATTAAAATATCCAAAACTATACACTGATAGCTTAATTTCTTTTATTTCTTGATTTCATATTTGTCTCATTCATTTAAATTTTATCAAAGTAGATATCCAACATTGACATTCTTTTTAAAATAAATGTCAGTATTTCATTATAATTTGTAATATATTTTCTCTTTTTTCTGAGCCACTGTAGGCAGTCATTATTTGTTGACTAAATTAACAAATGTCAAAATGCTCATATCAAAAGTTTGTCTTCATTTTTTGAGCAATCTTATTGAGTATGAGAAAAATAAATAGTATGTAAATTTAATACAGAATGGTTATCAAAGCAAAGGTTTTAAACCTATGTTTCTCAGGGCAAGGTAGTGGTTAACCTAATTGCGCTTAAGGGTTGGGGAAATTTAAAAATGAGAGAGAAGACAAGAAACTAAGGAGAGTCTCCTGAATAGTGGAAGAAAGTTATTCTGCAATGATTTAATGTGGAAAAGAACAAGAATTTGCAAAGAAAGACAGTCGATATATGTCAATATGATACAGAAAAGCTGGAATTTTAAGGCAGGAGTCATGTTGCCAGTAAAGAAAGAAAACTAACTCTGTTAGTGTGTCTGTGCAGACAGAGGGAAGTGGCCAACACCAGTCCAGACCTCTATAAAATATGAACACAGTGAGTTTTTCAAACATTAATGCGTACATGAATCACCAGGAATCTTTTCAAAATGTAGATTCTGATTCAGCAAATCTGGGGGAGATGTTACGTTTCCAACAGGCTTTCAGATGATGCTCATGATGCTGGTTCATGGATTATACATTGCGTAGCCAAAAAAATAATTTCCTCACAGTTAATAAAGGAAAAATCCTGGGAAAGAGTGTGCCTCTACTAAGGTATACACTTGTGTATTCAGTTTGGTTTTGTGTAGACACACATACAAAAACAGTTCATTTCATAGTTTAATTCTCAACCAGTCCTTTTGCTGCCATTTTAAAACACTGAGTTCAATACCTGAGATCTTTTAAAGAAAAGTTATGTGACATTTGATCCTTATCATGAAGTTCACAAAGTTTGATAGCTTAACCAGGTAAGCAGTCTTTTCATATCAACCCCATTTATGGTAAAAAGGGACTGCATTGGATGAAAAGTCTTAGGAAGATTACAAATTCTCTGAGTATCAACTACATCATCTATGAATTGCGACTATTTGCCTTGCCTCTCTTGAATCCTTGTTCCTCTAATTCCAGCAGCGTAACTGGAAAAGTTCCTTGATTGTTATGAACCTCAGTTTCTCTTTTAAATTATGGATAGAATACATACTTTTGAGAATTAAACTGGCTAATATACGTCAAACACACCTCACAATCTTTGGCATACCATGGGATTTGACTACATGACGTTGTTTTAAACGCTAATAATCAAATATAATCATTTTCTAAGGGACACGACAAGTTTATACTACTGTTATAACTCTAAAATGAGCCTTTTTGCCATGGGTTTGACTGAAGATAACTATAAAGCTTTCCATTCCATGACTACTTCTTCTCTGTCACTTTGTTAATTCTATTCATTGTCTCTTCTTACTAAGATGTTTAGTATTCAAGCCTAAAAAATGTCCTTATAAAATATCATTCCTTATTATGCCAATAACTCAGAAATGTAGGTCAAGTAAATACAAGTGGTGTGTGAAATGAAGCCTTAAGACTTTATAGTTCTACTGACCAAATAGTCAAACACTGTTAGTGTGGTTATAATAGCCTGTAGCAGCCAACCTATGTTTGGAATAATGCTTTTTCTCCCCACTCTTGCAGCAATTATGCTGTGAGGTGAAGGGAAGACATTTTTTATTTTAAGAGGAGCCTACCACTTGCCAAATCTACTTTCACTTGGATGTTTTTCTTCAAGTCATTATTCATAAGATAAGGTTATAATAGAACTACAAGTAATTAGAGTATTTGCTACACATTATGGGCTTCCGGAGCTCTTAAGAAATATAATGAATCTGCTATATAAACTTATAAATAGATGGAATCAATACACAGTGAAACCTCAAAAACTAATTTCATGCTAGTTTTATTTAGAATTTGTGATTTATAAAGAACAGAAAACCAAACACCGCATGTTCTCACTCAATAGTGGGAGTTGAATAACGAGAACCCATGGACACAGGGATGGGAACATCCCATAGCGCAGACTGTTGGGGGGTGGGGGACTAGGGGAGGAATAGCATTAGAAGAAATATCTAACGTAGATGACAGGGTGATGGATGCAGCCAACTACCATGGCACGTGTATACCTATGTAACAAACCTGCACGTTCTGCACATGTACCCTCAGAACTTAAAGTACAACAACAACAACAAAATAAAAAGAATTTGTGATTTACTGAACACAGGTCTGACTGAAGTTTGCTTCTGCATCATTTGTGAAGGAAAAAAATCCTTGTTAAGCAGTTTAACAAAGTCATTTACCTTTCTTAGAAGCATATTATTATTAAGGCATTTTGAACGGGTCCAGGGGGATAGAGTATGTTTATCACCAATATTGCTATCGGTTCGCTTCAGCAGAACTTGCAGATCTTCCTTGACTATGTTGTCAATGTGCATTCTTGAATATTACAAAATAAATTTCAAGGTGTCATGGAGTGTGCCTTTATCAAGAACTTGCTTTGGGAGAGGAGAGAGCTGAACACTTCTGGGTAATGTGTTAAATTAGGTGGTCTTTTAGCTTGAAGAACTTAGTTTATGAAAGAACTTGAGCTTTCACTGACACAAACAGAATTTTGTTCACATTAAAATTATTTTGCGCAATACCAACATACCTGAAATTCAAGCACCAGGAATTGATCTAGTCACAATATTCAAATGTACTGTTTACTACTTCAATACAACCAAAAGATTAAATGCAATATAAATATTGTATTTGCAGCTTAAAGCTATCACTTATCTTGTTTGGGTTAACAGATGTTGTGATAATGCAAAGAACACTCATGAAATTTACATCATTGTGTTTCTAGTGACTGAACATTATCTTAAAAAATGATACTAGATTATATTTTCATTTAATACCATAAATATTAATACTACTCTCATGAGTATCTGTTTATAACATTAGTATGTCTATGTACAAATATATATACTGATAATTTAACAAGTAGTAAACATATATAGAAAAATAGTTTTATTTTGGTTTTATAAATCTGGTATTTAAAAAAATACTAGGCTGGGCACGGTGGCTCATGCCTGTAATCCCAGCACTTTGGGATGGCGAGGTGGGCAGATCATCTGAGGTCTGGAGTTTGAGACCAACCTGGTTACCATGGTGAAACCCCCTTTCTACTAAAAATAAAAAAACTAGCTGGGCGTGGTGGCACACACCTGTAATTCCAGCTACTCAGGAGGCTAAGGCAGGAGAATCACTTGAACCTGGGAGGCGGAGGTTGCAGTGAGTGAGCCAAGACTGTGCTGTTGCACTCTGGCTTGGGCAACAAGAGCGAAATTCCATCTCAAAAAAAAAAAAAAAAGACTGACCATGTTTTATAAGGGCATCACTATTCATCTATGGGTATGGTTTGCATCACACTCAACTAGAACAAGGGCTCATTAAAACATGAACTGCTAGGTTTGGATACCTCAGTTTCTGATTCAGTAGGTGTGGGGTGGAATCCAAGACATTTGCATTTCTAGCAAGTCCCAGGTAACACTGATGCTGCTGGTCCTAGCACCATACTTTGAGATTTACTGCTATAAGTACCTTGTTTTGGCAAAAATAGTAACTAGATGTTATTTTACCTCTTTTCCTTCCATTTTAGCAAATAATTACAGAATTTAATATGATGCTTTTATCAATATATTCTTTAAATCAATAATTAGAATAATGTGGGTATGATTAAAATACAAATGCCTGCCTTGGCCTCACATCTTTGGGCTTAAGATAGTTCCAAAAATTTCATATCAGAATCAAACGAGGAAACTTTAAAAATCCCAAGGCCTAGGCTGCACCCAATACCAATCATCCTATTCTATTTGTGCCACTATAACAGAACACCTGAGACTTGGGTCGCTTATAAAGAAAATTACCTTGAGGTTGGAGAGAAGTTTGGAGGCTGAAAAGTCCAAGACGCTAGGATGTGGTGTCTAGTGAGAGCCTTGCTGCATCATTACATGTTAGAAGGGAGAAGGGCAAAATGGGGATAAACGCTGGTCCTCACAACACAGAGAGCAGAAGAGAGTAGACCCATTCCCACAATCCCTTTTTATAGTGGCATTAATCCACTTCTTGAGGGCAAGAAGTCTCATGACCTAAACATCTCCCATTAGACCTCATCTTCTGACTGTTACATTGGGAAATGATTTTTTAACACATGAATTTGGAGGGATACATTCAGATCTCAGCACCCATTAAATCAAAATCTCCAGGGGTGGGATTCAGGCTCCACTGGATCTCTGGGTGATTCCACTGTGCAGCCAGTGTTGAGAACGAATCAGTAGATTTGTGAACTGCTACTTTAGGACCCTGTATTTCAAAGCAGGTTCTCCTGCTCTCTGCCTATGAGGACTGCAGTAATCACGAAAATTGTCTGTCTCTGTCAAGATTATACCTTGATTTACTCTATTTGCATCTTGTATTTACATTTACATTTCTAGTTTTTAACTGTTTATAAATGTTGCCCTGGGAATACATATGTTTTGATGACTAATTTTAAATGACTTGCTATTTTATTAGCTTCTATGAATGGCTTTCAATCTCTCACTTAATGCCAAGATCTTTTAGTAGGAAAAGGAAAAAAAAAAACCCTCAACAGTCTTTTTAGTGAGTTTTGAGACCTTATGCCAGAGCTGATGATAGAAATGTGCTATATCTGCTCTGTTCAACACAGGAGCCACCAGCCACATGTAACCCTTGAACACTTAAAATGTAGCTGGTGCCCCTCAAGAGACTGAACTTTAAATTTTGTTTATTTCTAATTGAAATTTACACAACCACTTGTGGCTAGTGACCACTATATTGGCCAGTACAGCTTTAAACAATGAACTGAATCTAGCACAAAACTGGCCTGCAATAGTGACAGTAACTAAAATATATGCATATGTGTATGTGAAGATTTACTATTTGCTAGGTTCTGTGTTAAGAAATGCACAAACATTTTTTCATTTAATTTTCATGATCAACAGTTGGCAAACATTTACTGTAGAGTCAGAGAGTAACTACTTCAAGCTCATGCACCGTGCAGTCTCTGTTGCAATTTTTCAACTCAGTTATTGCACTGAAAGCATCCATAGACAATCCATATACAAATGAGTATGGCTGTGTACTAATCAACATAAATTTACAAAAGAGGCAACAGGCATAATTTTGTCCATGGGCCATATTTAAAGACCCTTGCTCATGATAATTCTATAATTTTATGAATGATAAAATAATACGGGAAAGTGAGTATATACCTACTCCAAGCAAGGGTCTCATTCCTACTACAGACACTTGCTTCAACAGTCCCCTTTCCACTTCTGGTTATCATCTTATTTGAACCAAGTGGGCATCTTCTTGACATGAATTATCCTTAATAAGAAATTCCTTCTTTCAATCTTCTTCCTCGTCATCTATTCAGATACAAATGTTTTTGTACTGTTATCATATTACCAGTTTAATGTGCTGGTAAGCTGGGACATTGTGGTACAATTCTTGGTTCCAACAATTGGACACAGCGGAAAATTATTTCAAAGCAACTAAACATGTGTGTGACTGGACATATATCATTGTCAAATTATATAAAATGCTACCTGGTATTTTTATTATCTGACAGTAATTAAATGCATATTATGTTCAAGGTACAATGCCGGGTACTATTGTAAAATGCAAAAGAATATAGCTTGATTCTTTCCAGAAGACTTAAGAGTAAATGGAGGGAAATGTCATATAAACTACTGAAATACAAATTGACTTAGGAGTGATACGTACTAAGTATTTAGGAGTCCACAGAAGCTAAATATCACTTTTCACTAGAACTCAATTCAATTTGATTAATGATCACCTGCTGAATATCTACTTTCCCCAAAATTTTATTCAGGTACTGGCAGAATGCAAAGCAGAAACATACTAGTCTTCTGCTTGTGTAGCTTAAGATATTATTAAGTAAGCCAACCATGAATACAGTCTTCAAACAACTGAAAGGAAATTCCAAGGGAGTAATTTTATAAATATTCTATAAGGTAGTCAACACAGGAGTCAAGGTAACTAAAAGTAAGGAAGAATACTGTAAAATGTAATTAGCCTATGAAGACTTGTGTCTCATGGAAGGACCAATAGATAGGGCTAAAAAGTTTGTGATTACACAGAAAAACAGTGGCACAATTTATTATCATGTGTATTACTTCACAATAAACAAATCAAAGTGAGACACCTATGACCAAAAAAATCAATGAAGTCAAATACCTTCATGTCTTTCTTTAGGTTGTATTATTTAAAAATATACTATGTCAAAATATGCACAGTTAATACAGAAAACTTACAATTCTTATGCTCCAACTGTGAAATGCATGAAATTAAAGCATCTGTGTTAACTGTGAGTGAATGAAGGATAGTTTTGTCTTCAGTAACTAATTATTGGGACAAGAGCCACTTTGGTACATATTACACCAAATCACATAGGATTCAACACAGCAGAAATAAACACTAAGAGAAATGGAATACTAAAGTAGTACTTATTTTGGATGTTAGGATCCTGTGGTACATATGCTAATGTTTTATCTTCATTTTCAAAAGTCTTCAGTATGTGTTACTTCAGCACACTCACAATATACTTATTCCTTATTTCTTCTCTTCATCTTCATTTTTCTTCTGATCATTTCTTTCAAAGGCATCCTGTTTCCATTTTCAGGAATTGCCTCGCAATCTTATTGAACATTTTTTACCATTTAAGTAAGTTCTACAACTACTGCCATTAATCCAAATACTTATTTGAAAGTATCATGACAATATAAAGCATATTAGTTCACGTATGTAAACTATATAAAAAGGAAAAACTATTTTCCAGAATCTAAATAGGTTAGTAGAAGATAGATAATACGTTTGTACCTGAACAGAGCACAGTATTTTCAATTGCAATAATACTTTCTTTGACTGAAATCTTACTGCACTGTGGACGTGTTATCCATCTGTTACGTGGACACTTGAGGCAAATTGTGTCTTCCTGAATTAGACCCTATTTTCAGAGGTGAAATTTTATGCTCTCTCATATTCTACAGATTGCCTAAAACATGGAACATTATAATGCTGCAACATCAGCTAGCAGGAATTATGGAAAAAACAACATTCATTTTGTTTCTATTTCACTTGGAGTTTATTTCTTTTTTAAATTTAAAGTGTTGGTTTTCCCTTCTACAAAAGTTGTATGCCGCATAACAACATTTTGAGGGATCCAGAAATAACATTATACAAACTCATTAGCACATAGATTAAGCCAACAGAAAAAGATCATTTTATCGTTTCATTTAAAGACTATCTTCCAGTACTAATGTGTTGGTATATTTTTGACAGGGCAGAGATACAATGTCAAATAGTATAACATTAGGATGGGACTCAGAATCCTCTTCAGAGGCAGACATAAGTATTCTAATAGAGTTATCAAAAATAAGTTTTTGAAGCAGTATATGTATTAATATTAACTGCAATGTCCCACACCAACCTTTAAATCTAATATCTTACAACATGTAATCTCCACCACCCATCAAGGCATTTTTCCTACAGTGGGAATATGTATTGCATTTAGCGTGTAACCTTGATACTGTCAAGCTTCAATAAATGCTGCTGAGAGCATGGAAGGTCAGCAAAGCCCACTAAGTTGAATAGGCACCATTAAACTATATTCTGAGGGATCAATAATGAATAATAGACAAGCTAAATACAGGCTTAAAAAGTATTATATGTTCTACGTGATGCAGTTAGATGCACTCTCAATGAAAAAATAGCATAACATAATTAGCTTTTACTGCAACATAAGATGAAAAATAAAATATTTTATGAGCTGTAGTAATTTGTTAATGCCACCTCTTTTGAGTACAGATTAAAATCTTGTACTATAAGACAGAAAATTAAGCCTGGAGCCAATCTAAGATGGTATTTAAATAAGCTTCTTGCAAAAGTAGTATTAGAAGTAATTCAATAAAGTAGGTGTGGATATCTTAAACATAGAATTACAAACTAACAATAGGGCAATTCCTTTTTTTTAACCTAAATGAAAACTGATAAGATTAAAATTGATTAAAGAAGGTTTTATAAGTAGATAAAACTCATAAAAGACATTATGTTTTTAAATCTTATTGTGGATTTTTTTAAAGGAAAACTTTTTAAAATTTACCAAATCCTCATTCCCATTGTTAAATTTGAACAGTCATTCCAAAAACATACACTAAAGGATACACTAAAATATGTATAATAGCATATTTAAGGAAAATGGTATATAGATAAATATTTCAGGAATTATTTTTCCCACACAGAATGTTTATGTTCTTCCTGTCCAATATCATAATTGTCAACAGGCGTGGCTCAACTGCTTTAACCTGTTTTGATCAGCTGTAATTTAAAACATCCAGGCATTCAAGGCAGGGAATACAGAGGCTGAGCAACTGCTCCCCAACATGTCTTTTTATTTAGATGTTAGAGGTAAAGGGCAAGCCCTAGCTGTGGCTGTACCATGCTAACAGTAAGACTTGATTCCAAACCTGGATGCTCTTCTACCCAGTGTAGCTTATTTGAATTATCAGATGCTAGTTATCTTCAACATGTACATAAATGTGATTCATGTAAGAAGCAGTAGTATTACAATATATCTGATCTCTGATATATCTGATCTCTGCTTTTAAAATACAAACTGAGATTCATATTTATGATTGATAATAACTTACTTTATGGTATCTTAATTTCTTTTTTTTTCCTGGCATTTTTTTTTTGATGTTTATTTTTAAAAAGGCTTTACCTGGGGTATATTTTATGTAACATAATCGTCGCATTTTTAAAATATAAAATTAATTTTTTTTCTATTTTATATATATATATATACATATGTATATATATATATACACATATAATTGCGTTTTAGGTTGATAACATGGGGAGAAATGGTATCTTAATTTCTATGGAATAATCAGCTACGCAAACCTTGGATTCAAACGGTCAACTGTTATCAGTCTTGGGTATGCATCAGAATTTTATAAACACTATTGATAGACAGACAGATGAATAGACAGTTATGTGTGTGTGTATGTATGTATGTATGTACACCCCATTTCTGCTCTGTGAGCTGGCTGTTAGCATGTTCCAGCATACCACTGCTCTGAGTGATCCTGATGTCTGCTCTTTCTTTTGCAATTTTTACATTTAGAATCTATTTCTCTATCCCTATCACTCTTGTCTAGGCCACATCTCTCAACTCCTAACATGTCTTCCTAGTCGCACTCTTGCTCTCCTTGTTTATTCTTTGAAGAGTAGTCAGAAGTATATTTTTCAGATGTAAAATGAATCATGCCACCATCTGCTAAAAACTAATAGCTTGTTCTTATAAGCAGAATAACTGCTGCTTTCAGGACCTCAAGTAATCTGCCCGAAGACTCTCCCCTACTCTGTGACCTCATCTCTCAGTACAACTCTCTTTCTTGCTTTATTCTGGCAATATCAGGTCATCTCTAGTCTTTGAATCACCAGATATCCTCTTGTGCCATGTCCTGGGCATACAGTGCTCCGTCCACCTAGAACATTCTTCCCCACTGGAAATTTACAAGCCTCCCTTTCTCCAGATATCTGCTCCAATGTCACATGTCAAAATGATGATCTTTAATTACCACACCTTCATCACACAACAATCCATGTGGACACTCATATCATTTAAACCTTTCTTAACTCTTTACTATAGCACTTGCAACTATCTGAAACACTACTGAAAATATATTATTGAAAATATAAAATCTTGTTTATTGTCTGGTCAGTCCACTAAAGTGTAAACTCCCTGAAGGCAGTAACTTTGTTATATTAATTGCTCCATTCCTATGGTTTTGAACAGTACCTGGCATGTAGCAGGCACTCTAAATAATTGTTGAACAAATCAACGTATAAGGGAATGATTATTATGATTTAGTAATATAATAAATGTTTATACCTTCTATTGTATCTATACATCTTTGTGAGAGATGTAATTTAAGATAGAAAATTGAACCAAGTATTTTCTTTAAGAAAACTGAACTTAGGAAGTTTTAAAAATTACTCCATCATTTTACTTAATGGTAATTTTTAAAAAGATTTTCTTGTTTAATAAACAAGTATTTTAAAATATGGTTTATATTTTAGACTATCCTATTTAAGGTTTTCATTTGTAGAAGTTTTTCTATTTCATATTAGAACAGATCATTTATAAGTTAAGAACAGATCATTTATAAGTTTAAAACACTAAAATCACACATAAAAACAGAATAGATGTTTATTGATGCTCAGATAATATATGTAGAGACAACTGCCTTGCACAGTAAAGACTTAGTAAAATTTGTTTCCATTTGGGCATGCTTGAAGTTGCATTTTCTCATGGTGCATGCTATATTATGTTGTAAAGTCTCTGAGGTCAGGAACCATCTTTTATAGTGCATATATTCCTAGCACTATGCATAACTGGAACTCAACATATACACTACTTGAAAAATGCAAACTTACTGAATTGAAGATACTGAAGGCATTCTGGATAAGCAAATAAAAATATATTGTTGGTCTTACGTAATGATGACACATTCCTACTGACAGGGTTTTAAAATTACAGCACTTAATCTAGAATTCTTTAAATTAGATTAGTTTTATATCACTCTTGCACATTTCAATGGTTACCATTAGGTCAGTGAAGTCTTTTACTATTTAGACGCTGAGATCGTACTGAAATGGTTGCTATTTACAATGTGGCAAAATTGCCTGAAAGAAATAGAGTTTGCTGAGCTTGCAAACCTGAACTTCTGAAGGGACAAGAGCATCAAAAAACATAGCAATCTATCTTCAGTAAATTTCCCAGCTGCTACAATGCTGCTTTGATAACACATTTCCTCTAAAGATGTAATTGTATGGATACAATTAAGAATATTAAGAATATACAGTTGATAATGCTAGCATTAATAAAAGAGGTGCCACAAAAACAATTTTAACTAGTATTTATAGTTCAATTGCTTTGGTGTGCATCCAAGGCAGGATGACACAACTGTTACCATTGTTTCGTGCCAGTTGATTTATGTAAAAAGAAAGCACATACACAGGTGAAGTCAAGGTTCAGCATCATATAATAAAGTTTAATTTCACTGTCACTACTTGGAATGGGCCCAGAGTTTAATATCAAAGGCTGACCTAGGTTTGAGCTGGTTGAGGGAGAAGTGAGAGTGTATTGCATACATGAGAAAACCTGAGCAAAGGAAAATTTTTAGTTTTTTTTTTTTTTTTTTTTTTTTTTTACAGTTTATTGGTACAAGTAGATTTCATAAACTTTAAATATTTTTTGAATGATTAAGGATATATATTACAGGTAGATAGCTAGATGATGGAAAGCTGACGTGGTGGATTTGATATGTGAACATGGATATAAAAGTGTAGAAGTATTTGAAGTATTTTCATGTAACATACAATATGCTATTAAATGGTTTACATATTATATAGTATATGTTACAGCATTCGACATCACAGTGACCACATGGGCTGTATATTTTTAAAGTTAGTTTACAGATAAATACGTCTCATCAATTTAAATGGATTATAGAAAGGCACACAGGAAGTAGCACAGCCATGATAGAGTCTCAGCTCTTTGTCTGTTATCACATACAATACACTACATTTTTTCTATATATCTACTTATTGTAATATTTTCTCTTTTTTATTGTGGTAAAAACACATGAGATCTACCCTCTTATCTTTTTGTTGTACAGTACGGTGTTCTTAACTACAAGCACTATGTTACCCAGCAAGTCTGTAGAACTTTTGCATCTTGTGTGACTGAAATTGTATACCTATTGAACAGCAACTTCCCATTTCCGCCTATGCTAAGGACCTGGAAACTGCCGTTTTACTTTTTACTTTCATGAGTTTGACCACTTTAGATAACGTGCATAAGTGGAATCATGCCATATTTGTCCTTTTGTGGCTGGTTTATTTCACTTAGCATAATGTTTTCAAGGTTCATCTATGTTGTCACATATTACAACATTTCCTTCTTTTGAATGGCCAAATAATACTTCACTCTGTGTATACCAAATGTTCTGTACCGATTTATCCCTCCATGAATGTTTAGGTTGTTTGCACTTTTTGGCTATTACACATTCAACATGAGTAGGCAAATATCTTCAAGATCTCAATTTCCTTTTTTGTATAAATATCCATGATTAGGATTGTTAAATCATATGGTAGTTGCAACCATTTTGGTGAAGCCTCTACACTCTTTTTGACAGAAGATGCACTATTTGCACTATTATATATTCTCACCAACAGTACACAAGGGTTCCATTTTTTCCATATTCTTGCTAACACTTGTTCTTTTTTCCTTTTTATTTTCTAAAATAATGGCCATCCTAACAAGTGTAAATAATATTTCATTGTGGTTATGATTTGCATTTTTCTGATGTTTAGGGATGTTGAGCATCTTTTCATATACTTACTGGCCATTTGTATGTCTTCTTTGGAAAAAATGTTTATTCAAATCTTTTGCTCATTTCTGTTTTTCTTGAAATGGAGTCTCGCTCTGTAGCCCAGGCTGGAATGCAGTGGCGTGATCTGGGCTCACTGCAACCTCCGCCTCCCAGGTCCCAGGTCAAGCATTTCTCCTACCCCAGCCTCCCAAGTATCTGGGATTACAGTCACGAGCCACCATGCCCAGCTTATTTTTGTATTTTTTAGTACAGATGAGGTTTCACCATGTTGGCCAATTTGGTTTTGAACTCCTGACCTCGTGATCTGCCCACCTTGGCCTCCCAAAGTGCTGGGATTGCAGGCATGAGCCACCGCACCCAGCTTCGTTTGCCCATTTCTTAATCAGGCTATTTGTTTTGTATCTTTGTTACTGAGTTGGGAATTTCTTACATTTTCTGGATATTAACTGCTTATCAAATATATGGTTTGCAAATATTTTCTCCCACTTTGTATTGCCTTTTCACTCTGTTGATTATTTTATTTGATGTGCAGAAGCTTTTTAGTTAGATGTATTCTCACTTGATCATATATATTTGGGCTCTCTATTCCTTTCCACTGACTCACGTGTCTGTCTTTAAAATGGCACTGCACTGTTTTGATTACTGTAGCTTTTTAGTATGTTTCAAAATCAGAAAATGGGAGAATTTGAGACCTCCAACTTTGTTCTTTGTCAAAAATTTGTTATGGCTATTTGTGGTCCTTTGTGATTCCTAAGGAATTTTATAATTTTGATTTTCTATTTCTGTAAAAAATGTCATTGAAATTTTAATTGAGATTGCATTGGACCTGCTTTGGGCAGTGTGGACGTTTTAACAATATTAAGTCTTTCAATTAATGAACATGAGATGCATTTCCGTTTATTTGCTTGTCAATTTCTTTTAGCAAAGCTTTATAGTTTTCAGCATATAAGGCTTTGTGTTCTTAGTTAAGTTTATTCATAAGTATTTTATTATTTGCATGCCATTTTAAAATTTTGATGCCATTTAAAATGGAATTATTTTCTTAATTTCCTTTTAGGGTTGTTCATTGTGTAGTGAATAGAAACACAACTGATTTTTGTATGTTCATTTTATGCCCTTCAGCTTTACTAAATTTACTTATTAGTTCTAACAGTTTTCTTTGGTGTGAAGTTGGTATGGTTTTCTACATATTAGATCGTGTCATCTAGAAACAGAGATAATTTTACTTTCTCTTTTTCCAATTTGGATGTCTTTTTACTTCTTTTTCTTACCTAATTCTTTGGTCCGAATTTCCAGTATGTATTTTCATGGCTGCAAAATCTTCCACCCTGTTCTCTTCCTCATTCCACCAAATGTGAGTTAGATCATAGCTTCCATCAGTTCTTTCTTCATTGTATTTATTGTACCCATGTCCATGTCCTTTGGATCCCACTTTAGTCACTCTTTTCTCCTCCTATCTTGAATATTAATTTACATTGACGCTTCAACTTATACCTTCTGGAGTTGCTAAATGTAGCATCTCTAAAACTACTTCAAGCTTCTCACTTACCTGCTAATATTCACGTCCTTCAAGACCTCACTCTCCAGTCTTCTTTTCAGAATACATTTGATACTCCAGGGCACAATGGTCCTGGTGCTGCCATTTGAGTCTCACCTTTCCTTTGCTCAGATTTTCTCATGTATGCAACACACTCTCACTTCTCCCTCAACCAGCTCAAACATAGGTAAGTCTTTAATATCAAACTCTGGGCCCACTCCAAGTAGTGGCAGCAGTGTCACTGTCACCACTGTTGTCATCTTCATTGTGATCAACATCATTCCAGCTCTGTTTGTACAGCTCTTACGAATGCAGTGCTCAAAGAGTAGATCTGGCAGACCCAGGCTGGTCAGCAAACAGTGTCCTACAGCCCCAAAATAAGGTAAGAACTGAAATTGAGGCTAGGCATTTAGAAACACTGATATCAACTTAGGATTGCTGTGACATTCACATGTGGAGATTTACAAGCATCAGGTCTCAATGGATTAGAAATTTAGAATCAAGAAAGAAAAGTGAGTACTTCATCATAAATGGTTTGAGAAGTACTGCTTTACAGTCCCCCAAAGCATTTTCACATGTAATATTCAGTTTAAGCTGTGATATCAGGAATAGATATTGTTTGCATCTTATAAGTGTAAAGCAAGAAGATAAACAAAAAACCCAAGGGATAGAAAATGTTTATAATTTGTCAAAACGCATATTTTGTAAGTGGTAGAACTTTTTATTCCAAATCTGGTGTTTTTTTTTCTCTCTGTCCTATTTCTTACCTACTAGGGGTACTTCAGAGTGATTGTCTTCATTCACCTTGGTCAAAACGGGATGCACATAATCATTTTGGGATGATTTTGTATCACTAGAGAGCCAACGGCTGCCTGTGAGTTTTATCTATTAATACAGCTTAATCTAGTATTCGTATTCAAGAAAACGAAAAATAATATATATAAATGTATTCTTTTGACTAATAATTACTCTAAAGGCTGACTTTCTCATGTTTTCATTTAACCCTTCAATCAACTGACATTTATGACATTTATTGAGCACCTACTATGTCTCATGCCTTGTGCTCAATGCTGGGGAAATATGAAGAACAGAATAGCTTTTCCACAATGATTTCATGAATGGAAAATAGTACAGGAGTTAGAACAAGTTTTCTTATATTTTATGGTTTTCTTCTGTCATTTAAAGTTATCCAAAACTCAATTTTCCTGTTTTGTAGTAGCACAAAAGCTTTGAAATAATTCCATCTAATGTGAAAATAAAATTCTGCACAGCTTCACCCTGCTGCAAGCTACTAAACATTAGCTTCTGTCTAAATCTTCTTTCTTTCTCTAATTGCTTTCTTTAGGATCACTAATCTTCCAAAGAATCATTGTTTACATTATGCCTTTGCCCATTAACCAGAGAAGCATTTCTTTCCACACTTTTCCCATTCCAAGGAAGGATTAAGAGCAACTGTTAACACAATTAAAGCTCATTTTAATTTCTATGATCCATTTGCTTTTGCAGTAAAACACCATGACTGTGAAGTCCTGGAGGGTTTTAAGTACCATAGGATCAGGTTTATTTGCCTGCCCTAAGAGACCTGTACAGGAAAGGGCAAAATTTACCATGTGGAACGCCAAAACACTGAGACTCGATAAACAAGGTCATTTTAGATGCTCTTTCTGTTTGCATAGGATGAGCATTTTCATAACTACCCTGCTTTGGCTCCCTATGAAACTCAGCATCAACCCAGCAAACACTGTACCCTAACATCGATTACAGCCTGAAGTGGGGCCTCAAAAGCACAGTGGCCTGGAATTTTGATCCACTAAGGAAATCAATTCAAGAGCAGATGCCCTCAATATATGACCCATTCTCTGAGACTGTGATTCTAGGGAGCACGCACATTCCCAGAAACGTGTTAGATTAGAAGGATGACAGCGGTGTCACAGACTTTGGTAGTTATTTAAAGTTAATTAATTTAACCTGACCTTTCCATATAAATATAAGGCACAATAGACTGCTAGTGATAATTGATTCTAGAGAGCCTCCAAAATGGTTCAAGGAAAACACAGCTGTGCTGTATAGCAGTTCTTATTTGCTCTGGATTATAAACTATTTTTAATACTTAGTTAATAAAGCCGATTTTCTTAACGGGCCTGCAGTGAAATGCATGAGCTGCTGTGTCAGATGATGATAGACTTGGGATTTGTAATAGATGAACCTAAGAAAATTAACTCCACCAGTGTGGATTTAACTTTTAGGGCGAGGCATCAGTGTACCTGCTTGTAGAGATATCTAATGAAAATAATCAAAACCTATTTTATGGTTTTCCACAATAAATTTACTTGGGAAGTTACAGATGGACTTCTGTAATCTCGATTGTATGCATTGATAGCCTATTAATTTTAATTACAATAGCAATGATGATTTCATGATAAAATGATAAACAACATATATTAAGTGCTACTTATAAGTGCCTTAAATATATTCTTCCATTTCAAGATGCTGATCTTTTCTCATTTTGACATATTTGAAATTGATGGTGTGTCATAACAGTGCATCTTAGAATTTATGACATCTTAAGTTCAGTAAAATATAGTAACTGATGCCATCCTCTAGGCAACTTCCTGAAGGAGATATTATTACTCCATCTTATACATGAGGAAACTAAGTCATAGAGAGATCTTAAGTAACTTCCAGGTGACGTAGCTTATAAAAGGAAGATTTGGGATTTGAATGAAAGCAGTCTGATTGTGGATTCAAATTCTTAATTACTGTGAGATGTTGTCTCATGAACTCATTTAAATATGACTCAAGTGCCATGTGACCAAGGCTGTTTCATAAGGAATTGCCTACTATCAGTTTCATGAGTGCTCCAGGAGTATGAAGGCATTAATATGTGTAAAAAGAAAAATCAGTATTTTTTTGTGTATGTTTACAGAAAAGTGTATCATACTTTGAAAATCTATTTTGTGTTTTCACTCAATAAGAATATCTGCATGAAGTCCTTTTTATTTTTCAACTTGTATTTTAACAGCTGCATAGTATTCCACTACATGACGGCACAAGTAAGCAGTTTTCATGTTTACATTGTTATAAACAGCACTGTGATGAAACATATTTAAACAACCTCATTTAAACAAGTGATTCTCTAGGTACATTCCAAGAAGTGGAATTTCTGTGTCACAGATGTGCTTCTATTTTCTATATAAAATATTTAAATATTTAGCTATAACATGACATGTCTGTCATATAGCATTTTGTTACTAAGATCAGCAAGTTACTTTCAACTATATATCACAGAAGTAATTGATCAAGCACATCTGAAGTGCTTTTTTGCATTAATATGGGAAAGCCTTTATAAAACAATTTTTATTTAGGTTAATAAAAACCCTAAACCTATTTTATAAAAAGAGCTATGTACATTTGGAGAGCAGGAGGGTAGGACAGAACGTGCTGCCAGCAGTAGTTCTCTTGTGATACACTTCCCAAAAAAAAAAATGTGCCTTTGTTATTTTTCATCATTTGAATACCTCTCAAGTTTGTAAAACATATCAAGGTAGAAATACTTTGTCATGAATGACATTAACAAGAAATCAAATGATATGAAAATTTATCTCTCGTTGAATTTTTAAAAATCATGAATGGTAAAAAAAAAAAATCCTGTGTTTGTCATGTTCTTTAAGTACAATGAATTTAGTCCTCTTGACTCCAAAGTGTTTGTTTTCATAAATTATTTCTGCCAAACTAGTGTTGTCTAAGTGACAGACTGTCTGCTCTGGAGAGGACACGCGGGATCTGTTTATTGCCATCTCTGGGATTAGAGTGCTGGCTCTCAGCTACTTTTGCAGATGCTTCTTGTCTTTGTTCTTAATATAGTTGTTTAGCACTAAGAACAGTTATGTCATCAAAACACCTAATATGAATAGCAAAACTGTAATCTTGAAATGGCGTAGGCTTTTGTGTATTAGCAGATCTGCTATAAACTTCCTTCTTCAAAGGCAGGAAGCTATTAAAATGAATTTATTACTGTAGGTATCAAGTCCTCACACATTCTAAATACAACGTTTTTCTCACTGCTGCTGTAATACGCCATAGCACTTCAATTAAAAAATAGTCACAGAGGTCAGGAGTAACTAAACATAATATAAGTATCTGTCTCTGAGCCACTAGGTACTTCATTTAAAAGGGCACCAGAGAGTCCTCATTTGGAGAGTTACATAAAAACTTCAGCTTTGGAGGATGCATGATTATATAACACTTCAGCTGGTTTTCTAATATCCCTTTAATCTTACAATGAACAGGAGAAGAGCATGCAGAGTCATACTTTTTTAATGGTTTCATCTTTCAAGGAAAAGAATGTGCAAGTGGGGGAAGAAATTCTTCTTCCATGTAATCTTGAACTGTTCAGTCAGTCCACCAAATTAGATTTTGGCCACGATTTGACTCTCTCTGGCATCAACAAAGGTAATAAACACAATTATTTTTTTAAATACATAAAAACACTATGGGTATGCAAATAGCATGCAAATTAAGCCAAATGAAGTATTTCAAGTAATAGTATGGTTTCCTACCTAGGCCTTTTTTATAAAGGTTCCAGAGGCATACAATGATTATAAAAGAATGACTTTGTTACAAAAAAGTGATCTGGATCAGTAGGATCAGTCTCACTGATGAGCACTGCCTTAGAAACAGTTATACCCGATTTTATTGCACTTTGCTTTATTGTGCTTCACAGATACTGTGGTTTTTACGAATTGAAGGCCTGTGGCAATGCTGTGTCAAGCTTCTATTGGCACCACTTTTCCAAAAGCATGTGCTCACTTTGTGTTTCTGCCACATTTTGGTCATCCTTGCAATATTCAAAATTTTTCATTATATCTGTCATGCTGATCTGTGATTTGTGATCTTTAATGTAACTATTGTAATGGTTTGGGGGCACCATAAACTCTGCCTATAAGAGATGGAAAACTTAATTGATAAACGTTGTGTCTGACCTTTCCAACCACTGGTCGACCCCTGTCTCTCTCCCTGTCCTTGAGCCTCCCTATTCCCTGAGACACAATAATATTGAAATTAAGTCAATTAATACCCCTACAAGGGCCTCTAAGTGTTCAATTGAAAAGAAGTCTCACACATTTCTCACATTAAATCAAAAGCCAGAAATGATTAAGCTTAATGAAGAAGGCATGTCAAAAGCAGATATAGACTGAAAGTAGGTGTCTCGTGCCAGACAGTTAGCAATGTTGTGAATGCAAAGCAAAAGTTCTTGAAACAAATGGAAAGTGCTACTCCAGTGAACACATGAATGTTAAGAAAGCCCAACGGCCTTATTGCTGATAAGGAGAAAGTTTTGGCGGTCTGGATAGAAGATTAAACAAGCCACACCATTTCCTTACGCCAAAGCCTAATTCAGAGCAAACACCTAACTTTGTTCAATTCTAAGAAGGCTGAGAGAGGTGAGGAAGCTGCAGAAGAAAAGTCTGAAGCTAACAGGGGTTAGTTAATGACGTTTAAGGAAAGAAGCCATGTTCATAACAGAAAAGTACAAGGTGAAGCTGCAAGTGCTGATGTAGAGGCCACAGCAAGTGATCTAGAAGATCCAGCTAAGATCGCTGATGAAAAATCTACAGTACACAATAGATTTTCAGTGTAGACAAAACACCCTTATAGTGGAAGAAGATGCCGTATAGGATTTTCATAGGGAAGTTAGTGCTTGGCTTCAAATTTTCAAAGGACAGGCTGACTTTATTGGTAGGGGCTAATCCCACTGGCAACTTTAAATTGAAGCCAGTGCTCATTGACCATTCCAAATATCGCTGGCCCATAAGAATCATGTTAAATCTACTCTGCCTATGTTCTTTAAATGAAACAACAAAGCCTGGATGACAGCACATCTGTTTACCTCTTGACTTACTGATTAGTTTAAGTCCACTGTTGAAAACTCCTTCTCAGAGAAAAACATCTCTTTTAAAATATTACTGTCCATTGACAACACATCTGGCCACCCAAGAGCTTTAATGGAGATGTACAAGGAGATTAATGTTGATTTAATGCCTGTTAACAAAAGATGCATTCTGCAACCCATGAATCAAGAAGTAATTTTGGCTTTCTAGTATTATATTTAAGAAAAAAATTCATAAGGCTACAGTTGCCATTCTAGTGACTCCTCTGATGGATCTGGGCAATGCAAATTGAAAACCTTCTGGAAAGGATTTATCACTCAAGATGCCATTAAACACATTTACAAATCATGGGAGCAGGTAAAAATATCAACATGAACAGGAGTTTGGAAAAAGTTGTTTCCAACCCTCATGGATGACTGAGTGCTTCAAGATTTCAGCAGAGGAAGTAACTGCAGATGTGATGGAAATAGTAAGAGAACTAGAATTAGAAGTGGAGCCTAAAGATGTTACTGAGTTGTTGCAATCTCAAAATAAAACTTGAACGGATGAGGAATTCGGTGAGCAAAGAAAGTAGTTTCTTGAGATGGAATCAACTCCTGGCAAAGATGCTTTGAACATTGTTGAAATGACACCAAAGGATTTAAAATATTACACAAACTTGGTTAATAAAGCAGTGGCAGAGTTTCAAAGGACTGCAATTTTGAAAGAAACTCCACTGTGAGTAAAATGCTATCAAACAGCATTGCATGCTACAGAGAAATTTTTTTGTGAAAAGAAAATGCGGCAAACATCTTTGTCTTACTTTCAAGTTGCCGCAGCCACCTCAAGTTTCAACAATCTCCATACTGTTCAGTCAGCAGGCATCGACATCAAGGCAAGACCTTCCACCAGCAAAAATATTATGACTAAGTGGTGATCCAGATGATTGTAAGCATCTTTTTAGCAATAAAATATTTTTAAATTGATATGTACATTATTGTTTTATGCATAATGCTATTGCAAACTTAACAGACTACAGTACAATATAAACATAACTTTCATATGCACTGGGAAACCAAAAAATGTGTGTGACTCTCTTTATTGTGATATTCATTTTATTGTGGTTGTTTGGAACTTGAACTTGCAATAACTCTGAATCATGACTGTGCAGAAGCTTGGGAAACATCCTGGAACTTATAAATCAAAATTTGCATTTTAACAAGATCCCCTGATTCTCAGACATTATAGTTGGAGAAGCAATGCTCCTGATTCTCAAACATGATAGTCTGAGAAACAGAAGTAATAATTTAGCTTTCGATTTTCATTAGACCATGTACACGAGCAGTTGCAACACTGTTTTGATTAGTGAATTATGTAGATTTTTTATGAAGAGCAGAGCTACTTGAGCACTTGTCCAGTTTCTTCACTTTTCCTCAGAAATGGTGCTTACATTCTTTAGATGAAGGTGAAAAGCAATTAGGATGATTATGCTAATAGTAATTGCATTTAGAATATTTACTCTGGAGAATAGTATATAGTTTGACTCCTCATTATTGAACAAATCCTCATTAAAAGATTATTCTGAAAAAATACTGATGGTTATTTGGAGGTGACAGATTTATGCTTTGCCTCCTACCACTTTAAGAACTGTCCTAAGAAAACACCACGTATCATCTTATGGGTTAGTTTGTATGTAGATAACATTATTATCTGTTTTGTCCAAAGTTATGACAATGTCTTGGTGGCTTGTCTTCTCATCAAGAGCTCAAATTTTTTAATTAATCATTGATCTGTAAGAATTTGTGCCTAGGAAAAATTCAAATTGATTTATAAAATTAAAAACATATATTAATATCTTTTAAAATAATTTGTCTTTTAACATAAACCAACAACGTTCTTTCCTTAAAAAATAAAAATGACTTTTTTAACCAGACACATGTCTCATCAAATTGACTACATCAGTTACATATTCTGAGTCTTCATTTTCTACATCTATTAAATGAGAAGTTTTTATCTGATCATGAAGATTCATGATACATATTCTGATATAGACATTCATTATCATGTGAATCTACCACTCGTTATTGGTCATGCTATTTCATGAAGTGAATAAACACATACAATTTGACAGCATTTCCCAAGACTCCAGAAGCTCAGAATGACAATAGGTTTAAATAAATTTGCCGGAAATGATGAGAAATGGGTTTTGGTGATGCACAATGCTGCCTGCACAGCAAATAAGGCATATTCCTTACAGAAAGGAAAGTCATTCCATTTTTGTTACATTCCATCAGATTTTTGCAGCCTAGAATTTACGTATATGGAAAGTGTGATTATTTAGGCAATGCACATTATTATTATGGAGGTTCTTTAAGCATTAAATGTAGGCTGAAGTACATATAAGAATAATTGGTCTGAGATTGAGACATGCTACCACATTCATTCATTTTACTGTCTTCGGCAAGAAACCAAATCTACTAAGTCAAATTTCTTGTCTTTCAAAGGGAAACAGTTTGTGCACCATTTTGTGATATCCTTAGTGCATGTTATTAGAGGACTGCTAAGACTTTTAGAACTGACATATAACACAAAACACACAATATAAATGAAGATGGTTTGCAAAGAGAAGGGAGACATAGGATAAGGTATATCTGATTGATTGTTACCATTTTGCAAGAAATAATTAAGATCACTAAATTCGGAACCTGAAATTTATTTTTCCATAGAAATGATATCATAAATGATAATTATATTCTTTAGTCAATTGAGAAATTCCCTTTCAACCCAGAATGTTGCTAAACTGAAATTATCAAGCATTTGGCAGAGTGTCCCTTTCAAGTAGCAGACAACTCTGAAAGTAGCTTTGCCTAAGTAAAACACCATCCCTTCATTGTAATTTTTAACTGAGTGTTTCTCCTAATGTGTATCTCACATCTAAGTTTCCACCCAATCGTTATTCATAGAACAGTTATGTGGCCTCAACCCCACTACTAAGTTGGTTCTTGACCTTGGCTAGTGATGTGTTAGAGCCAGCTCGTACTGGTTCATAAGAGCTAATTTTCAAACGTTAAGAAATTTTATAAGCCAAGTTTTCGACACGGCCAATATTAAAAGAAAATTACCTACGCTTACAATTAAATTATACTAAAAACACAGGCAATAAATGGCCAGAACTCAACATTCTTAGTTTACTACATTTTACTATTATCTGTTCTCTAAAGTTTATTTGTGTGTATTTCATCCGTACAGTGGAAATATTATACAACGGTATGCTAATGCATATCTCTTTCCAACTCGAGGTCCAGTGACATTATAGAGGGAGGTTGAAATTGACCATATGGGAATATATACACAGTGGAAATTGACAAACAATATAAATAAAGGTTGATTTATTTGCTTATTGATTCATATACAAGATCATGAAAGTATGACTCTCAATCCAAAATTTATCTGTACTTTTTTTGTAAATAAAGGTTTTCAGGGAGAATATAGTCATTCTCACTTCTTTTCATTTTCATTTTGTCTGTGGCTACTTTTGAGCAACAACGGCAGAATTCAGTAGATATAACTCAGAGACTATATGGTCCATGAATCCTAAAATAGTTACTATCTGGCTATTTAAGGAAAAACTTATCAACTTTTTCTCTAGATTGAAGAAAGTGATGAAAAAAATGTTAATTGTTTACATAAAAGCATATCATATATGCATGTGTTACATTGAGAATAGCAGAAAAAAAAATTCTTCCAATATTCTAAAATTATCCTATTCAGTAAAGTTAAATTAAGTTCCGAATTCATTTTTGTTCTTCCATTCTTGCCTTACTGTTATCATAAACTAAAACATCAACTAACATTTGATGTTGAACTATACGTTTTTACATTTGTATTGAACTATACTTATTTACAATAAATTATTTGCTGAGTCAAATAATAATCAAATACTTATAGCCTAATAGGTGACACAATTGTTAGCAACAAAATTTGATGAAATAGTGGATTTCCCAACTTTACACATATTTTACGATAATATTTTTACTGGAAAAATAGTTAGCAAATTGAGATATAAGTCCATTTGTCGAATCAAGCTTAAACTGCAATCAGAGATTAGCTATGCATACATAAACCAAGAAAGAATTAGGTGAGAATCAGTTGGTTATAAGGAATGTGCAAAGAAGAATTTTCTCTCTTTTATTGTTATTTTAAGTTGCTATATAAATTTTATTTCAGTAAAAATTATAATAAACATATATATATACATTGTATTAGGGTTTTATATGGAAATAGAACTGTGTGTGTGTGTGTGTGTGTGTGTGTGTGTGTGTGTGTATGTAGAAGGAGAGACAGATTTATTTAAAGAAATTGGCTCACACAATTGTGAAGACTCTATGAGTCTGAAATCTGCAGGAGTTACAGCTATAGTCCAAAGTAATTCCTCCTAGCTCAGAGGAGATCAGTCTTTGTCTACTGAGGTCTTCAGTTAATTGAATAAGTAAGGTCCACCCATATATGCAGAATGATCTGCTTTACTCAAAGGCCACTGATTTAAATGTTAATCTTACCCCAAAAAACACCTTCTCAGAAACATCCAAAATAATGTTTGACCAAATATCTGGGCACAATGGCCCAGTCAAGCTGACACATAAAATTAACCATCACATATATACATATATGGATAATGTTTCTTGCAGTACCAGTTGAAATTTGCAGCACACACTGATCCCGGCCCTTTCTCAATGTTACCTATCTTCTAGTGGTCTATTTCCTCCAGGCTGTTTATCTTCCGACCATAAATTTAAGCCTGGATGATGGAGGAAGGTTTTCCTTCTTCTAAGTCATAGTATAGATGTGTCTTAATTTCCTGCCCAATGATTGTAGATTTAGTAACTGAATCTGGCTGTGAATAATGGAGTGAAGATGAAGAAGAAAAAAAAGCTTTCTATCCCTTTTCTTGGTTCAGAACTGTGCAACATTTGAACTGAGCCCTTTCTGCATTTGGCACCCTTTCACCTCCCCTCCTCTCTGAGCAACACCCTTCACTGACTGATGCTCCTCACTGTCACTGGCTCCATTCCATATTCTCTTTGGAGAAATAAAACCTCAAGCAGATATTGGATGGATGGCTCAGAATAACCATAATTTTTATAACTACAAGTCTTGTTCAGGCCTAGTCTCATCAAATCTTAAAATGCTTCAATGTCTATACGGAACTGAAGTGCATCTGCACAAAGAAATAGAGGTATAGACAGCTGATATATATGGGATCAGCTGATATATATTTATGGGATAGCCTCTAGTTAACATTTGCCAAAGACAATTATAAGCTGATGAAATTTGAGTTCAAATACATAATTAGTATTGACCCTACGTGAGCAAATCTGATAAAGATTTGTGTATTCTTAAATAGTTCTCCCTACCTAATGACATGAACTTAATTGTTCCCTGTGGTGTGCCTGGATCCGCAGTGCCCTGTGGGTCCCCTCCCATTACATTCTTTCATTCATGTGGGTGGGACAAATGACGAAAACGTCTGCCACTCCATTCAATGCCACACGTATTCAAGGGATTTGACATGTTCCTTTCCTGTCTCTCCTAGAGATACTTAGGAAACTATAGATGACTTCTTCAGAGAGTAGACTTTGTGTGGGGGGAGTGCCCTTGACATTTGAGAGATGTACAGTAAGGACATTTGTCAGAGACCTTAATAAGAACAGTTTAGGGGATGCAGAAGGCAAGCAACTGACACTGAAATAGGCAACAGAGAAGCAACTAGCTGAGGCAGCTTTTAATACTAGAGTAGAATACTTGAGGCAGCTATAGTCCCTCTGATACCAGATTAAAGGTCTTTGTTTCCCATGGATCAGGTGGCATACACATGAGAAACACAGCATTGCCAGAGATCTTGCCTAAGGGGCCAGCTAAAAGGGCAAGGAGATCTCAGCTGCAAGATGATGGAGGTGAGAACATGACCTGGCCTGAATCGTCATTGTAATCAGTCAGATGGTGGAAATGTATTGACCTCAATGGAACAACATGTAGGAGAGGATCCCCAGTGATAGCAGCCAGTGGGGAGGGGTTCCAGGAACTGCAATGCTCCTTACAGAAGCAAGAGATGGATTGTATTGTCCGTCTGGCCATCTGAGATTGCCACTGTATATTAATTACAATCAAATAGGACTTTATTGCCCTTTAACTTTCCTCAGGAAAAAAAATGGAGAGAGAAATTCCTCAGCAAGAAAGGAAGAGGCTCCGGGGGAAGCACAGAGTAGAGCACTTGCGTTGGGGGAGAAGAGTAAAGGATGTTTCTCTGATGCTGCCTTGTGCATGAATTTTCAAGGGCTGCCATGACAAAGCACCATCAACTGAATGTCTTAAACACAGAAATATATTATCCCACAGTTCTGGAGACTAGAGATATGTGATCATGCACCCTCTGAAGGAACTAGGGTAGGGTCTGTTCTGGGCCTTTTTCTTAGCTTCTGGTAGTACTTCCACTTAAGTCCAATATTCACAGAGCATCTCCGTGTGTGTGTGTGTGTGTGTGTGTGTGTGTGTGTGTGTGCATGTATGTGTGAATTTTTCCCTTTTTATAAAAACACTAGTTATATTAGATGAGCCTGCCCTAGTGACTTCATTTTAGCTTGATTACCACTTTAAAGACCCTATCGGCAAATAACATCACATTCAGCTGTACTGTGGATTTGCACTCAAACATGTATCTTTTGGGGAAGATGCAATTCAACCCATAACACCCTACAAACCCTAGTATTTTGTGTAGGTTATATAAGCAAGAGAGGGAATAATTGACGTATAGAGGGAGAGGATTTGAAGGTAACAGATTAGCCTCTGAGAAAAAAATAAAGCTTTCCTTCAGACTAAAAGAGGTAGGAAAGAATAGTAGTAGACTCAAACAGTATAAGAAAAATTATGGGGCTGGGGACAGTGGCTCACACCTGTAATCCCAGTACTTTGGGAGGTCAAGGTAGGCAGATCACTTGAGGTCAGGAGTTCGAGACCAGCCTGGCCAACATGGTGAAACCCCATCTCTACTAAAAATACAAAAATTAGCTGGGAGTGGTGGTGGGTGCCTGTTATCCTAGCTACTCAGGAGGCTGAGACAGGAAAATCACTTCAACCTGGGAGGCAGAGGTTACAATAAGCCCTGATCGTGCCACTGCATTCCAGCCTGGGTGACAGAGTAAGACTCTGTCTCAAAAAAAATAAATAAAGAAAGAAAAATAAAGAAAAGAAAAGAAAAATTATGGTGACACAGACAGGTATGAGAAAAGACACTGTTTTCTTAAGGATGTAGAGGAATGGCAAAGTGGGTGGCTCAGATATTCAAGAGAAGTAGCCGAAGAATTGCTGATGGAAAGGGGTAATAAAGAGTCAAAAAGATAATTAAGGATTGAGTTGCATTATGGAGAAGCCAAAAGAAAACCGAAACTATGAACTTTCAGTGGTCTCAAACCACATTGGTTGTATAATTTTAGTTTATATATATATATATTTTTTTGTCCCCAACAGCATTTAAGAATTTGAAGGTGGGAGAAGAGAAAGTGAATTTTTAAAGAAGAAGGGCAGAAAAGCAAACCTACTTAGAGCTGGACTAATATAAGTTTGGATATTACCTTTGACGGTAGTTGTACAGCAAGTTTACAGGTTTTCTAGAAAGTGATGATTTCATCACTTATAAAATGGTTAAAATAATATTCCACAAGGTTTTTATGAAAATGATAGAGGGAAAGTGTTTAATTATTGCTTGACACACAGAAGGTAATCAATAAACAGGTATTTCATTATTGTTATTATTATTCTATTTTTATTTATAAGACTCTCATCACCAGTATCATCTATCTAATGAATAGAATGGACAAGGGGCTACCCAGGAAGTGCATTGTGATCACAGATAGGAAAATATGAAGAAATCCATTTTGATACCTTGAAGGACAGCTTTCAAGAAACACACGACTGGTTCCAATGTCTGCCCAGCCATCCTGACCACACCATTGATTTTTCAACTCCTTATCCTGTTGGTTTTCTGAATGGCCTTATCATTATAACACACTTCATTATATATTTGTTTACTATCTTCCTTCGTAACTAAGAGGTAAATGCTATAAGACATGGGTCTATTTCTGTTTTACTTGTGTGTATCTCACAATTAAACTAGAGTCTAGCACACAGGAAATAATAAATATTCATTGATGGAATGAATGATTTGATGTCACAGCAGTGGAAAATGTCCAGTTAGTATTCTAACATAAGTGGTCACATTAGTTTGAAATTAGGCTGAGAGGCCTTGAAATTTTCTAACTCTCTGAGATACCAATTAATGAAGTGGTATTCTATTATCATTATCACTAAATGGTATATTACCAAAGTTCTGAAGACACAGTAAGTTTCACTTATTTTTAAATCTATACTAATTCCCCCAATTCAATAATCCATAGAAGGATTACCTGTCATTGGTGTGATTTAGAAAAGTTCCACTCTGTCTGCTTAATAGCCTTTTGAAAGTGAGAACTAAGCTGATCACAAATACTAAATCAAGGGAATACATCAACAGCAACAAAGTTACCGGTCTCTATGTGTTCATGCAAAACATCCATTTTAATTTAACTGCAGATTATATGATACTGGTTCATTTCAAGGGCAATTGAAATTTTTCTTCAAAAATTAACTTCTAATACTTGCTTTGTGGGATAGGAAGCATTCTGAATGAAAACAACCCTACAAGCAACGGAAATTAAAACATCTCAAATGAAATCTTATTTTTATAATTGAGATGGACAAATATGAATATTTAGAATCTAAGTAAAAGGGATGTTTGCCTGAATTTCTCAGACTCTATGGTGCTGATACCTTTGAAAGTGTTACAGTGCCAGGAATATGCTGGCTTGGCATAGAAACCTAGAAGGAGAAATAATAGCAAATGACTGCCTCAGGTTTGCCCAAATAAATTCCTCCAGATATCTCTAAGAATACAGCAATCCAGAAAAATCATTTTCAAAGTGTGCTCTTACCCTTAACTCAATTTTGCTTCTCCAAATAGACTTGTTTGTGTTTTGCTCTCATTAGATTTAAAACTATTATTATCGTTACTGATTTGATAAAACTCTTATTAATAATGTAAGCATGACTTTTCTCAAAATACACTTGAAGAAATATCAGGATTAAGACTTACTGGTTTCCTACCAAAACAAGTCCTATTTATTTTCAAAGGAGCTAAACATAGATCTTTAATAGAATTTAAATTTAAATTAAATTAAAGAGACACTCACTCTCTCCATCAATTTTTCTACTTCTTTTACCTCAATTGGTCTATAGCCCTCTGAAGTTAATTTCCAAAAATTATTTGTTCACATGCAAGATAATGCCAAGAAATAAAATGCAGATTAGTGGTTTTTTAAACCATGCATTGTGGATTGTAAAGTCCACTTGTTTTATATCTTACAAAATGGAATAGAATAGAATACAGATGTCAGAGTAAATGACATAAAGATAAGTATTTTTTGGACAATTTTTATTGTGTGTATGTATTCTATCCTATGTAAAGTGTGACTTTCATAATAAACTGCAATCAGAAAAGCTTGAAAAACATAGAAGTAGAGAAAAAAATAGAATTTAGAGGTAAAAAGGTCTGGCCTATATAGTGGCTGTAACACTCCCTGCATGATATCAAGAAAGTCAGGTAACCTCTCACAGTTTTAAGTTTCTCATCTAAAATGTGAGGAGTATTCCAGGTGTTACTGGCATAAAAGAATATTGGTAGATTAGAAGCATTTGGATATAAGGTGGAACAAACTGGATTATCATCGTATCTCATCCATATCTGCTTTTAGCACAGACACACGTCATTCCAAATATGAACTGCATATTTATGGAAGGGAAGGAGTTATGACACAAAATTTAAAACATGGTAAAAATAATAACAAACAAAAAAGTGCCTTCCACAGACAGCTTATTCTTAAATGGCACTCATGTCATCGACCTGTTTTACTCCACTAGACTGCAGTCTGGGAGTTAGCACATGAGATATGCAAAGATGAGTCATGATCTCCATAAATAATATTTTAAAAGGCTACCTAACTAGCCTTTATGTGAAATATAAACCTCTAAGCACTTTATTGTGTCCTTAAATAATTTAGCTTGTTGAATGTTTTTCCCCTGAACTCATTCAAATCAGTTATCCTGAGAAGTTGATTTGAAATTCTAGCCATGCCAAGACAGAGTACCAATAGTATTCTGAAGGTTGAAAGTTGCATTGAAACAGAGAATTAGCAATAATGAGAATTTCCCTCTTGTCAAGTCTAGCTATTTTAGAACTCAGAGAATTCAAAAAGAGACATTCCACATTTTATCAAAGCCTTGGTTGTAAATTCTAGTTTAATAAGGCAACCATCTTTGCAGACTTTTAATAATACCAGTTGAAATTGTATTTAGTTTTTAAATTTTATCATCCAAAATGAAAATTATTTTGATTGTACAGGTTGTATAGCTCAATCTAAACATAATCATTGCCTTAGGTAATTTATAATAACAAATTTTAACATGTTCAAAACTTTGACCTGGGCTTAGGGAATTCAAAAATACCCAATGATAGAATACTTGCTTGTGTGTTTTGAGGCAATTAGATACATGTTTTCCATTTCTTAAAACTTCCTAAATTTTTAAACTTACATAGTCTTATATATAGAAACACATTTTTAAATTGCACTAAACTAGGTAATTTCTGATGTATTTTCCTTTGAACCATATAACAAGAAAAACAACAGTATTACCTCTATAATAATTAATTACAGTTAAAAAATTGAGACCATTAAGTTAATAATCCACCATCACAAATACTATCTTAAGGACTAGCATGTCATACTTAGTCTATTCGTTTACTATTACTTCTTGGAAAGCACAATTTGTTAAAAAATTAAAAGATTAAAATACTATATTAGCATAAATGCAAAGAAAAATTTTTCAGATAATGTTTGAAGCCGAAACATCCCTGAGTTTTAAACTTTCTAATTCTTTCTCATTTGCTCTTTTATCTTTTGTAATACGATTTATCTGTGATGAAAACACACTTCTTATTTATTTTCAGCTGAAATGCTAGTTATAACTATGACTTTAAAATAGCAAAGCTCGCCTCATTTTGTTTAAAGTCCTTCTTTGTAATTATTTATAACTAATATAGTTTGTGAGTTGTAATTGTCCTCTACATTCATGGTATATGGGCTCCCTCCAGTGGCTAATTTAGCATCCACTAATCTGAAATGTCCATTTTAAACTACTGAGCTTATTTAAGTAATGATCAGCAATGGTTTCAAAATTGCTGAGTTTAAATCTTACATGCAGCACTAAGTTTTAGTTGAGCATATAACCATCAACCCTTTTAGAAGAAACTTAGAGCCTGACACATGGCAGACACCATGTCAACCTTTGAAGACTCAAGATATAAGGTGACCTCTACTAGGAGTTCATGTCAAAGAGAGAACACAGATGTTTATAAACGGCAAAAATCACCACCCAGCAAAACACAGGGAAGTGAGCACAATAATGATGGCATGCATATAGTGAAGTAGGAACACAACAGGGCAAATAGCAGATAGACCAGGGAGAGCTTCTCAATAGATGGTAAAATAAGAATCTAGGGTGTGGAAAACAAGACATGCCAAGCAAATACGTGAATGTTCTAAAGCCCAAAATCAGACTAGGTTGGCATATATGAAACATGAAGCATTTCTATTTGACTGATTAGAGTTCACCAGGGTAACTAGTAAGAGCTAAGTATGTTCAAGAAGATAGGAGTCAGAACATGGCGGACGTGAGATTCCTACAAGTAGCTGGAAGATACCTTTTTGCTATGGGTGAATCACTGAAGTGTGCAGTTTGGTTTTTTTTAATTCTGTTTTTTTTTTTTTTGAAACCCAAGTCTCATTCTGTCACCCAGGCTGGAGTATAATGGTGCAACCTTGGCTCAGTGCAACCTCTGCCTCCCAGGTTCAAGTGATTCTCCTGTCTCAGCCTCCTGAGGAGAAGCTGGAACTACAGGTTCACGGCACCATGACACCATACCTGGCTAATTGGCTACTTTCTTTCTTTTATTATTTTTTTTTTTGGTATTTTTAGTTGAAATGGGGTTTCACCATGTTGGCCAGGCTGGTTTCAAACCCCTGACCTCAGGTGATCCTCTCACACTGACCTCCCAAAGTGCTGGGATTACAGGCATGAGCCACCGTGCCTGGCCACTGAAGTATTTTTAAACATAAAAGGTTTCCCTTTCAGGAAAATAAAGTATAGTGGTGGTATGCAGGACAGGTTGGAGCAGGAATTGAAACCAAGTTCAGAGTATTCAACTAGGTAATTTTTAGGAAAGAGCTAAAAGAAAGTGAATAGCAGTTTACAAGATGGAATTAAGCAGTCAAGGGATGTTAAGATCTTTCATGTATGGCAGAGAAAGGAAAAGGAGTCTATGAAATCTCCTAGAAGTTTGATTTACATTAAAATCAAAATTTTCTGTCTAATTTATAGAAATTTTTTATATTTCAAATGATGTCACTGAAAATTTATGCAATTTCAACAATGACAACGATATTAATTAGAGAAATAGTTACTTGGGCCACATTAAAGTTAAATGTTTGACTTGTATAAGGAATTCCTCTCTTCACATTTGGAATCAATGAGTTTCCTGATACATCCTTGCTCTCAGGACAATAAAAGAAATGTTGTGACTCTATGTTTCTACTGGCAAGAATGTTAATGGAAAACAGAAAAAGGGAAGTTTGGGACATGTATAATTACAGCACCTGAACAGTTTACATGAAAAACATGTTAAATCTGAGTAGGAAAGAGCTGACCTTTGGGAACTTTGATGCTTTGGGAATATGTCACTCATGGCTGCCTCAAATATCTATATTTTAATAGTTATCCATGCTATATACCAACTTCCTAAAGGTGAATGAAAACAAAACAAAACGAAATACAACATAACAATTTCTCAGCCTCCCCTAACACTAAGGCACATGTATGTGATTTGGGTTCTACAGTCAGATATACCCATGGGGTACTTTAATTTTGAACTGAATTATGTGGGGGCAAAGAGGTGGGCCCTGGGCCTTTTCTCCCCCCTGGTATATTTTTATAAACAGGACAGGATATCCCTGGAACCAACAGCTATGAAAGAGCTTCCTCTTTAGGAGGTACTTGATTGTGATAGACATTGTGTGGTTTTAGAGCCAGAAACTACAGTTTCTGCAGTAATGCATGGATATGAGAGACACAGCAGTTTCTTTTTGGGAGTGTCAGGGGGTTGGAAGCGTTCATGATATGATATGGAAAAATGTTCTTGACATTCACACTAGGTTCTGCTTTTATATTTCTCCATTGTATTAATACTGTTTTTTTTTTTTAATACTTAAACTAGATAGAGGTGAGTTTGTTGTCTGCAATTGAGAATTCTGGCCAAGACACAGACTTCTAGAAATCATTGTAGGCAGCAAAACCTTAAGAAAATAATCAGGGGTAGTTTATTTTTATTTATGATGGCTGTGTTTGTAGGCAGTGAGGAACGAGTTACAATTAGAAGATGGAACACTGGTAGTCATGAAAAACAGTCGTGAAATAGCTACTACTGATGTTATCACCCAAGTACACACGAATACAGAACCTAGTAAAGGAAAGACTTTGGCTGATCAGGTGGAGTCTGCAATAGTCTTGCCACTTTGGATTCTGCTAGTTTAGAGGTTTTTTTTTTGTTTTCCTTTTTCTTACTAACTAACAATGCTTAGACCAGAGAATACAATAAATGGTTCTCTTGAGCCTACCACATGGCTATTTCAGAATTCTCACATTATTGTTAAGCAGGCAAGAGGGGAATTAATACATTGCCTAGGTGACTGATATTGAGTAAGAACTACATAGTAAGAACAATATAATAAGAACATATATATCAAACACAGGAGATCCAATGTATTTCTTCTGAGTATCCATAGTCTTATGACCAGCTGCAAATCAGGACCGTGGAAGCTATCCTTACTTTATTTTATGCTCCTTACTAAATCATGTATTTATTTAGTTAACTAGCTAAATTCTCCTTTTTCCTTTCATTTCTCCTTACTATTTTATATAGGGTGTGCTGACTGTGGCTAACTTCCTCATTTATTTCATAGATTGAAGACAATTAAGATGTAATAGTGACTGAGCAACAGGAGAGATAAACATCAATCAGAAATTATGTTTTTTCCCAGGTAAGCCATGAACCATCTGGTGGACTGGATGACACGTTCAGAGGAAGCATCCTGCTTCTCCTCTAGCCCACCCTAGTGGTTTCACAGTGGGTGTATGATTTAGAATTGTATGTGCATAACTTCATATAGATGCATTCGTGTGATCACCATATTAATTTAATCAAGGCTGAAATTGGAGACTTATCCTAGTGTGTATCAAAAAGAAGCCAGCTAAAGCCTAATCAATATCCAGCATGGATTATTTTTTGTTAGTTTTAAATAAACTGAACCACCTAGTTTCTACCTTTATATCAACCAAAGCTTATTGTTCCTCTTCATCCACCTAGAGTTCATTGTATAAATATAGAAATATGACTAAATTATGTGTACTGGGATTGTATTTTTATATAGTCAAATGTTAGACTATGAAGTATGTGAATAAAAATGTACAACTCTCCATCTCTCTAGCATTTAAGTGTTACTTTTGAGGCCTGTTTATTTTAAAACAAAAAAGAAACAATGCACGATAAAGATATAAAATTACATTTCAGTGATTTTCAATATTACAAAAAATTTTATTATCACTGAACAGTGAAGACACGTGGGCACACATTCGCTAATAAAACCCCCCTGAGATCTAGCATAATGGCTCTAGTCTACACTAACACAACTCATTGTAACAAAATTTTCCTACTATAGATATCGGAATTTGATTTCTGGAGAGTTTAATTTTCATTGCTATTGGAAGACAAACTTCATATATAAACACATAAGAAAATGTTGTTCATGCAGAAACCACTTCCAGATTTTTTTCTATGTATAGTTCTGCATTGTTTCACATTATTTATACTCCTAGTCTGCTTCATTTTAGTTACTAGAAAAGAACTAAGGTAGCCAGATATATTATAACTTCCCATTTACCAGAATTTGTACATGCAGTCTTTCTAGTCATAGTGAATGTGTTAGTTAGGGAGCATTAGCCAAAGTAACACAAGCCTACTAAAGATTACAAAAACAGCAGGCCCTTTCTCAAGTAACAAGAGGCCTGAAAGTCGCTGTTTTCTGGACTGATTGATTGATGCAGCAGCTCAATTAGAACAAGTTTACCCTGATATTATAAGCTTTCCCTTGATGGAGCAAAGGCTACCACGACTCTCAGCATCACATTCACAAAGATAATATCTAAACCAAGGAAATAAGGGAGACATTTCTCCCTATGTTTTACTGGACGGGAAACCTTTCTGAGGATCCCTCAGTGTCAATATGAAAGGCATACAATACATATGTACATACATATGCATGTAAAAAGAAAAATAATTCACTGTCGTTTGTTCCGTAGGCAGTACTTGGCACCTAGTAAAAGGTCTTTAGTGACTGACTTTGACCTTGGACTGGGATAAAAGCTGCTAATTAAGTCCCCATGCCTGGTTCTTCTTAAGGACATCATCTCCTTAGGTCTCACTGGCCAGAACTGAGTCACATGCCATTTTCACCATTACAAGCAATTAGGAATGAGATTATAATAGTCACATTAGGGCAAAGATGAGTTATTCCCTCATGCAATGCTTCCCATCAGGAGAAGGGGATGTTATTCTCCAGTGGGATATTTTTCAGTGCTTGGAGACGTTTCTGGCTATCACAACGTAGGTGGGGAGGGTGTCCTACTAGCATATAGCATCTGGATGCCAGGAATTATATTATATGTGCTACAATGCCGAAGACAACCCCCTATAACAAAAAATTTTCTGGCCCAAAATATCAATAGTGCCAAAGTTGAGAAACCCTGTCTTAGGATTTAGCTCACCCTCCCTGTCAAATTGCCTTTTGATATATAAATAAAATCAACATTCCCTTCATGAGGACACAACAGTTTCTCCCACTGGGGAAAAGAATCTATTAGATCAGTGGTTCTGAAATTTCAGTAAACATCAGAATTATCTAAAGGGCTTGTTAAGCACACATTACTGATCCCCATTCCCAGACATTCTAATTCACTATATCTGGGATGGAGGCTCAAAAATTTGCATTTATAACAAGTTCCCAGGTGACAATTATGCAGTTGCTCTAGGCAGCACATGTCCAGAACCACTGTTAGATCACGCCCCAGGAGACTGTGAAGAAACATTTATTAGTTGTGACATTAGATACCAAAGTTAACCTTTTGTGGCTTCGGCTTTCTCCTTGGTAAAATGAACAATCTACTAAACGTTTACTGCTTTATATTTGGTGCCTTTCTGTTTGCTTTATGTTTGCTCCTACAAAATTGGTATATTTTCTATAGGAAAGTTTTATTTCTTTATACTTAAATTCTCTGTAGCCAGATTTCCCACTGAAATGATGATTCCTCCCTGCCCTACCCCCAATAGTATTAGAAAAGTTGAAGTCTTGCTTTAGATATAGTCAAAATTGAGCCATTTTAACCAATAAACAGGCCAGTTGAATTCCTTCTAAGCAAAAGACCAAAACCAGCTAGCTTCCATGTCAGGTGATGCGGTTTAATCAAGTTAAATGGTGGGGCATCTGGCAAGACATGCTTCTCAACCCTATGTTCATAAAAAGCATTTGAGAAACTGCACCAGGAGCCTGAGTAGGTTATTTACAAAACAAGAAACACAAATTGCTAATGAGAAAATGTTCAGCCGAACAAAAATCAAAGATAAACCAATTAAAACAACGATGAGATACTTTCTATGTTTCAACAAAGATAAAAGCAGAAAAGGGAAACACTGAATGTTGGTAATTTGAAAGACAAATCAAATTATAGAAAAAATCAAATAGAAAATAAAATGGAATATTTTCAGGTCAATGGAGGAGTAATAAACTACCCAGCTTCAAAACACGAGAACTACATCATGGCTGCTTCAAAGTAATAATGTTGTTGTTGATTATAATAAAATATCTTTGCTGATTACTGTAATAAAAAGGAACTTAGAAAAATGTCAATTTAAATATGAGAACAATGGTTAAGATGCATACTTTATTAGTGTTCATTTAGGTTCTAAGAAAAATAGCAAAACAAAGCAGTAGATACATAGGGCCAGAATAAGAACTGACAATTCACAGAAAACAGACTTAAACCAAGAAGTTGAATTGAAAAAATAAAAATGGTGGTATTAGCTGTCAATATGAAAGGCATACAATACATATGTACGTACAAATGCATGTAAAAAGAAAAATAATTCACTGTCATTTGTTCAGCAGGTGGTACTTGGCACCTAGTAAAAGGTCTTTAGTCACTGACTTTGACCTTGGACTGGGATAAAAGCTGGTAATTAAGTCCCCATGCCTGGCTTTTCTTAAGGACATCATCCAATTTAGTTCATACAATAGCCCTCCCAGGAAAGCATTATGATCTCCACTTTACAGATGAAGATGCTAAGGTTCAGAGAGGTGAAGTGACCAGCCAGGTCTTGCCTGGCATCAATGCCTGTACTCTTCCTACTGTAATTTTGGTATTGTCCTTGGATGATGATAATAAACATCATAACACTAATGAGGAACATTTTTTGAGTAGCAAGTACTGCACTAAGCAAATTGGCTGCATTATTTTATGTAATTCTCAATATAATCCTGCTATCTATTTCCATTTGTAGATAAAATTAAAAGGCTATGTTCAAAGTCATGGAACTGTTAAATCCATGTCTTCCTGAGTTCAAAGCCCCCAAACAGGCCACTTTCTCCTATTTTGTTCCTTAAAGAAACTTTAAAAAATATAAGAGGTAAAAAAGAGGAGAATAAGCAGAGAGAAACACATCTTCTACTGATTATCATATGATCAGTGTGAAAGATGCATTTGCTACTTTGTTACAAATTAAGAAACTGGCGGGAAGGCCATGTTTCCTTTAATTTACATATTAATTTCCACCCATACCTCTCAAGCTTAAACTTTAGTTTGCAGTTGAATTTTCATCATCATATTTATCAATGCTTTATCGCCAAAGTTTGGTAGCATCTGGAAAGTTGAGCATCAAAATCAACTCCGAAGCTTCCTATCGCTCAAAAAGTACATTGAAAAGTATATTAAATAGCTACCAACATATACATTAGGCAAATAACGTAATAATGGTGTGGGAGTAGGATAATCACAGGAGCAATAAAAATGGCTGGTGTGCACTGCATACATTGTGGATGCCAGGCACTGTGCTGTAAGCTTTAGAAACACTGCCATTTAATCCTCACAACAATACTCTAAGGCACACCTCATTCCCATTCCACAGATAAGATGAAAGTTTAGGATGGTTAAATAACCAGTTTACTGGTAGTGTTGTGATCTGATAGTCTATTTTAACACCAAAGATTATGTATTCAGCTGCTGTACTAACTTGCAAAACAAGCAACTTTGAAGAAAGCTATACATGTGACAAGTATCAGGGGATAAGTTGGTACAGGAAGACCCAGACTAAGGGGTTACTTGAGGTTAAAAAGGAAAGTATAAATGCTTTGATAATGGAAGAAGAATCTCCGCAAAGGGAAGGAAGACACAGTTAGGCCTTCAGTATAGTATTAAAACTACCATGTTTAGTTCCGTTGTTTCTTAGTATCAGCTTTCAAGAATGGCAGGATGGTCACAATCTCTCCGTTCATTGGGTGATAGGCTATTCTTTATTCCCTTCGGTCTCCTGAAACATGACACTAAACTTTAAGTTCCATTCAACAATGAAATCCAAGTTTGTGCTACAGAATTAGATAAAAAATTTCTCTTGTTCATGAAAAAATATTTGTAGAAATATATACTACCTATACACATTTAAAACTTGATTTATATTAAATTTAAGTGTAAAACCTTCAAGGACATTCAATTCTTTTGTAATGGTCTCAATGGTTTTAATGGTCTCAAGGGCTCACAAAGGACTCACACATTAAAAATAGGTCTTCCAGTCCATGATTTAACAGAGACCAGTATGACTTGTGTTGTTCTATGTCAGGGTGGAAACTGTGTAAGGGCTTCATCTGCTCTAGTTCCTTCATTTTGCAGAAACAAAAATAGAGATTGATCCAGAGGGATGATGTGACTTTGCCAAGGTGATCAGTCAGTGGGAAATAGTGGAATATCTGATGGGAATAGATCAAGTTACATGACTTTGTTTTCTCCTATTCCTTTTCCTCCTTTTACAGAATCAAGTAGCTTTCATTGAAACAATAAATGAAAAGAAAGGTGCTCTCTAGGAGTAGGAATTAACTGGGCTTTTCTAAGAAAAAGCAGAATGGTGTCGTTGAAAATATTTTTTTCTTAAGTCACTTTATTTCTAAAACTTTAATTTTATCTTCAAGGAAACAAAGCAGAGTCATTAAAAAATGGCATTTTAAAAAACTGATAATACAGCCCTTTAGTAGAAGTAACTGGTTGCTTATCAAGAGTTTTATTTTCATAAACTCGTAATAGTCTTTGTCCTTTTTCTAACATCATCAGTACAAAGCTGTGTCTGTCATCTTTGAGACCACAACTCAAACTTCACCACCGACCTAATAAAACTTAGTTTCTGGCATGGTGATCTGTAAGTAAACAACCTTCGCACTGCTAGCTTTGCAACCCCATATCTATAAAATGATTGCACCTGTCATACCATGACTTGCGGTCTTGAGACCAGATCAACTAAATCTCCCAGTCATCTTTCTAAAAAGGGCTCACTTATTTTAATAACTAGTAATATGAACAAGCTTTGTAGCTGTATGGCAGAAACTGATCATTAAAAGGATCTGAGGAGGCATTTCCTTCTCTTTCAAGCAGACTATTGCAGAATTAGATGAGTACGAGGAGGCTTACTTCAGGGGTCACAGCAGAAGGCAAAATGCACGATTTGATACAATGATTCAGTCATTTAAAATCGTGACCCAAACTCTATTGTGTCACATTCACATCTGTGCTCTATTTTTAAAAGATCTTTGGAGTCTCTGAGGCTGGCTTAATAGATAGTATTATCTCAGGCAGGCAAAAGGCCAAGCATCTAAGCAAGTACTGTATGAAAATCAAAACTGATGACTGCTACATAACTTTACAAGCTAATGGAAATGTATTTTGATCATAGTGGTGATTGCACTGGTATAAACATTTCTCAAAATTCATTGAACTGTGCATTTAAAAGAGGTGCATTTTATTGTGCAGAAATTTTATCTCAATAAAGTTTTTTTAAATAACAGCTGTCTATGTCATCCATGAACACATGTCTCTCTGGCAAAAGCAATAGAAACAATAAAATCAACCTTGAGTAAACCCTAATAAAGATTAAATATAGCATTCAAGACTGTATGCAGTCATGAGCAGAAAGACTTTCTTGTGAGAAACTGGCAGTGATAATTAAAGGTCTATTGGGAACTTCAGCTCACACTTAAAAAGTCACTCAACATGAGCCTCTGGAATTTGTTTTTTCTTTATCAAACCAACCATGAAGTTTGTCAGCATGTTTGATGACGTTTCAAAGGTTTGCCTCCCCATATGTGTATACAATTTATTATTAGAATTGGTAAAGCTCAAGTTTCAATATGCATATTAACTATGTATTTTACTTCTTGTTTCAACAAAATAAAGTGTGGCATAGTTCTTTTGGAATTACTGAATATATATTTTAAAAAGATACTATGCAGGCTAATTTCCTAAATATTTAATATGGTACATAATCAGATACAAAAGAAAGTTCACATCTTTGATTGTTGAGTCAACAAAGTCATGTCATCTCTCTGGATTCTTCTTTCTGTTTCTGTAAAATGAAAGAGCTAGCCCAGATAAAGCTTTATGATATTTCCATCCCTAACACAGAATAACACAAATCATATACCAAATCATGGAGGGGAAGCATATTACTACTGACTGGAAATTCTCTATTCTGTTATCATTTACTACTTTGTTTTCTTTTGTGATGCTAGATTTGGAAAAAGAATCGCACTTATGAGAAAAGAAAATGTTTATGTCATTGAGACACACAACAGACTCTCAGTAAATACTGGTTTCTTCTAAGCAGACTGAAATTGATACATGGAGTATTCTAGAATTTGGGTTTATCTGAAAGTATGAGAAAGAAAAAGAATATTTTTGAAGAGTGAAAAATAAATAAATAAAACTATGATATATCTCATTAATATTATAAAAAAAATCTATAATAGATTAAAGTATCTTTCACTGGAAGAAGTTGAACACATATTTGACTACAAGGGAAATCATTACACATGTTAGAAATCATGACATTACAGAATCTTGATATTTATAAGATAAATTAATGTTCATCATTACCAGTTTCCCAGAGTACCATGGTGATCCAGTAACATAAAATACAAAAAAGAAAAAAACAACAAAAAAACAAAAAAAAAAAAACACCTAAACCTGCCTGTATTATTTTTAATTTCACAAAGGGAAAGGCACAAAAACAGCTTCTCATAGCTGTCACTTTGCATGCATAACTCAACCTGTGATTAATATTTTAGAGATAAATATTCAGAGATAGCAGTAGAGTTTTCTTTTATCACATAAATGCTAAATTTTATCTAAGACTATATTTATTTACTTACTTTAACTTGTCAGCATCAGGCAATAATTCTTAATTTCTAACCAAGGCACACTGCTCAACTTAAGAAGGGCTGATAGAATAATGGGTTTGACACAACAAGCTAAACGCTAAACCCTTCAGAGTCTGGAATGAAAAAAAAAAAAAAAAAAAAAAAAAAAGGAAGGAAGGAAAACAAATGATGGAAGTCCAGAGCATCAGAAAAATTATATAAAATTTGGACATAAGGCTTAAAGGTAGGTGGCATGTCTTTTAATCTCATACATTGTCAAAGGTTATTCAAGAACTATCTGTGGGAACATATTCAGTTCAACACACTTTTTACTATTGATTAAACATCCCAAACAAAAAAAGTTACTTTCTAACCTGACCTTTGTTTGATAAAAGCATAAATAAAAAGTTCATATATTTGCTTTATATGTACCTGACAAGCATTTTACTTTTGGAAAATTGTATTTTAACAAGATCAAAATTACAAATGAAAGCTGTTAATTGTTGTTTTTAAAAAAAAGATGAAAATAAAAAGACTGAACCATGTAACTGTAAGTATATGAATTGTGGATGCTTAGGAGAAAAACCTATAAATACCTTAGAACTGGGTAGAAGTACCATATAAAGGAAGTGGTGCTGTATATGCAATTTCCTCTGCTTAGAAAGAACTAAACTTCTACATACCCATCTCTTACTCATCTTCTAAAACCCAGCCACACAACCATTAATTTTGCAAGGCTATCAGTGTTTCCCCATGAACTGTTACTTCCTTCAAATTGCTTGTTCGTCCTTCTTCAAAGTACCTACTAAAAATTTTGTATTGTAATTAATCTGCTGAAATGTCATTATCTACCCATTCTTTCAGGTTTGTTTCTGCTGTGAGCGCCTTTATGAGTAGGTATGCCCAGCACTGACATAAGATGAACACAGGAAGATGCACAATAATTGCTCAGTGACTTACAAATTCTTAGTTGGTGGCATCCAAATGAAGCTGGATCCTGGGGAATTTAAGCTCTATCCATTTGTAAGGTCAAAGCCCTAAATAAAACAGTATCTTCAGAACTACTCTGAATTTTACCAGCTATCCAGTTCTATGTCCTGAAAGAACAGAGAGCTTCCAGCATAGATCCAATTCTTGCCTCTGCTTCCTTCCATCACTTAATGGTTTCATATGTGACCCTGCCTTCACCCAACATCCTGTTTCTGGTTTCTCTGGGTTCTTTTTCTGCAGTGATGGATCAGTGACACTCTTTCAGTGCCCAGCTTTGGCTCAAAACCACAGATTTGTCCAGAGACAGGCTGTTTAACAATTCTTTACAGGTGTTTGGCTTTTAGATGTTATTGTTCTAAAGTCCTGGGGCCCTTGCCTGTCTGCCATACTGTCCCCTAGCTGCCTCTGGTACGACCAGCTGAGAGAACTTATTTTCCGATCAAAGAAGACACACCTCAAGGACTCACATTCACAGTCTTCAGTCTTCAGCTTCTGCACTCTTCAAAATCCATTGTCAGGTAAACTAGCTTCATATTAATTCTGGACTTCTGCTCTTCCTTGTTTCCCGCCACTCAAGAGGTAGCAGTGCAGTCATACTCTTTGGAGTGCCTCCACATTATGCCACATCTACCCGGGATCCATGTCAATATAATTTTCTAGTGCTGGTAATTCAGACTTTGTACTAGGTCATTTGAAAACACCTTTCTCACCTGCTCATCAAGAATGTTTATTAGCACTTACACCTCTTCAATAGGCAATTAGACAATCCAATGGTCTCTTAATCTTAATTTTCTTATGCTTTTTAATAAATGTATAATAAAGTTCATTTTTATCAAAAAATTTAAAAATATGTATCTGTAACAACATTTTATTTTATTTATTTATTTATTATTTATTTTTTGAGACGGAGTCTCACTCTGTTGCCAGGCTGGAGTGCAGTGGCGTGATCTTGGCTCACTGCAAACTCTGCCTCCTGGGTTCAAATTATTCTCTTGCCTCAGCTTCCTGAGTAGCTGGGACTCCAGATGTGTGCCACCATGCCTTGCTAAATTTTGTATTTTTAGTATACAGACGAGGTTTCACCACGTTGAAATAGGATGGTCTGGATCTCTTGGCCTTGTGATCTGCCCACCTCAGCCTCCCAAAGTACTGGGATTACCGGTGTGAGCCACTGTGCCTGGCGTTTGTAACAACATTTTAAAAATAGAATAATTATAACTGCCATCCAGAGAAAAACACTGCCAGCATTGTGGTATATTACTTTATATCTTTACTTCTACAATACATAAATATAAATTGTTACTAACAAAATGACATTTGTTACCCTTCACAGTATCTTTTTTGTATAATAAAATCCATTTTCATATCAATATATATAATTTTCTCACATTATTTTAATAGATAAACTGAATTCCACTGTACATATGACCGATGCTTGTACAAATAAGTCCTTATGGTTGGAATTCAAGTCGCTCCATTTTCTGCTATCATAAATAGCACTACAGTGGACATTTTGATAATAAATGTGCCATAGTCAGATTAGTCCTAAATGTGGAATCCGTTAAAAGGAGATACATTATAAGAACCTTTGATACTTTTTACCCCTCTCAATGGTTGTTCCTAAAGGTTACTCATCCACCAGTACATCCTCCAAATTGTCAGCAATATTCAGATTAATATTTTTAAATGTGTGACACTAAAATATAAGAGAGGACTTTTTTTCCAGTAATAGACAATGTTACTACAGATTGTTCACATCACTGTACTCTCCAGGTTAAGCTCTGAGATCAGAATTCTTACAGGATACAAATATGTGGAGACTGAGGGAAGCCAAGGGTAATTGGAGAACTTGCTTATTGGAAATAGGCCCAGAAAGACATTTTATCATGGAAGGATAAGCAAACTATTGAAATAAAAACAACAGGGGTTTGTGAAAGGCTGAAACATTTAAAGAACAGAAGATAATATATTCAATATGAAGAGGAAAATATGTTTAAAACATTACTGATAGTAACTAGGCAAAAAGTTATTTTTATCGAGATATATATATATATATATATATATATATTTTAAAAAAGGATTCTAGGAAACGAAAAGAAATAGGAGACCAAGATGCAAAGAATGAATAGAAAATTAGATTACTGAATTAAGAAAAAAATGTAAGAAAAGAAAAATATAATTGCAGAATGCAAAGCAGCATGGGAAATAGCTTCCTTCAGGAAGGACCTGAATGATACTACATGAGGAGCAGATAGATACCTTCCCTGCTGAGAATGGTATTACGCTGTATACTGTTCATTCATACCAACAAACAATTCTGGACACCTACTGTGCATGTCAACATTTAAGGATAAATAATAAAAATCCAAGTATCTAAAGAGATCACCTTGTAGAGGGGGAGGCAGATTGGAAACACTGTAACAGGCTGAGCTTTCGAACTGAGGATGACTCAGAGTAGCAGGAGCACAAATGAAGAAAAGATTCCTACCTACAGTAGTTAGGAAGGTTTTCACTAAGGACAGAACCTGTAAATCAGGGCTTTTAAAATAAAGAAATTTGGCCAGATTCAAGAGTGACAGAAGAAATTCCAGGGAAAGAAAAGAGCATGGGCAAAGTTCTCAACTCCATCTGTTTTCCAAGAATCCTTAGTATACCGGTTCTTAACATTTTGAGGAATAACTAGTTCTTTAAAAAAAATATCTTGCCTGGGAAACATGCAAATTATAAGCATGTATATTTACATGTCAATGTTATGACAATTTCAGCTGTTAAAAATGTTATGACTACAGAATATGAGAATTATTTTTTTCCATAGGTTAGCTCTATTATATCTAGCTGATAATCACAAGTTTTATAGCCTAATACAAAGTTACAAGAAAACTCAAATTAGAATTTGGTTTAAATATGGTAAAACAAAGTAGAAGTACAGTTTTCAGCATTTAAATTACTTTTTCTCAGAAGGTCTAAACAACAAGTTAAACGTTCATTGATAACACTAGGGTAAAAACACAGATGTTCAATTTCTTTAAATAACTTCTCTTCCTACAGAATGGTTGTGTCCTGTGAGACTTAAGTTCATCCAAATATAATATGGTCCACATATGGAAGCAATCACATTCCATTTTTGGAACCAGTTGACAGAAGTCGGTCACTGCGCAAAATACAAGGTTCCTCCTGCCCCTTTCCTCTTTTTTATGCAGCAAAAGTTCATGTAACAACACAAAGTAACTCTCATGGCTGAGAATTTGTCAATTTTTTGTTTTCCACCATATCAGGGTTGAAACCAAGAGAGACCAAACATTACCGATAATAAAATTAGAGAAGCCTGTTCTCTCAGCTTATGTGCATGTGGGAATCATTGGTGGTAACAAAATCTTTGCAACAATTATTTTGCCTTTAAATATAGCTAAATATTGAGCTCCATGTGGCAAGAGAGGAGGTTAGTAGATGGGCATAAAAATTCTGCTTTATTCTTAATATCTCAAGTCAGGGCCCTGAATGGATTGTTGTAAAGTCATAACCCCATTCCTCATGGATAACGTTGCAGGAATAGCACAGGCTTGGATTTATTAGAGGGTAGAAAGAAGAATGGATATGGAGTAAGAAGACAAATTCCAGACCTTTAATTCTGGGAAATCTTCAAAAAAACACCACTTAAATTTAATGGGTTTCTGTTTTCTTGAATGGAAAATGAGACTATGTAGTGCAAAATGGAAAAATGAGAATATATGGGACAACTCTTTTGAACCTCAGAAAGTTTATAAGTCTAGCCTTATGAATAATGCATCATTATTGATATATGGAATACGCATTTTACAACCAATTGCTTTTGTAACATTGACAATTGACATACAACTAAAGGTGGCTGGAAAAAAAGTATAAACTGCTTCTCAGGCACCTGCACTATTTATCTTACTGCTACATTTCAAAGCATGTATAGACTCAATTAGCTATGGGTTAAACATATATTTTACACACACACACGCGTGTGCATGCACACACACACATACACACACAATCGTCTTTCTTCTTTCTAAACCATCTTTGGCCTTCTTAACCTCCATGACAGGACTGCACTGTCATCCAATAGCTATGTGACTCTTGGGCTTCATTCACTGTTTAGAACATCGCTGTTGGAAATACCATTTGCCAGGCATTATATCTGTTCTGTGTGTTCATGATATAGGTTACATAAGTTTTATGTAGTTTTCAGCTCTCTAAAATAAGGGGAGACAGTTGCTTCTTAAATGCTACTTGAAAATATGATTTTGAAATTTTGCAGCTGAACAATCTTTTAAAATTTCAAAATAGAGCCTTTGCATTTACCTTAAACCCTTTTAAATATTACGTTTTGTTGCTTCCTGCTAAAACTACAAATACTAAAAAGAATTTACTACTTTCAGGAAATTATTAAATTTTTCATTTAAACACTGATATAACTGCTCTAATGAGTCAAAAGCCTTTGCAAGTTTAACTGGCAAACAGAAACCTATTCAGAGACTAATAATCATTGTATGTCATGTATAAGAATATAAATATGTGAATAAATAGACATGATTGATGGGTCAAAAATGTGAATGTAGAAAAGTAAGCAATAACATGCATGGGCCGGGGATGGGGAACAGAAAAAGCCTTATTGGAGAAGGCAAGGCAGAAGGCAAAGAACACTGGATAAATTCCATGAAAATAAAATGATGGCATTTGAGGAATAAAATTAACGTGACTCATAATTTCAAAATGTAGAGTACATAAGCTTTAAGATTTAGTTTTAGAAATTTATTATGTTTGATAACTATTTTATATACATTTATTTGAAGTACAACATGAACCTGATGTTTTTTAATTAGTGTTTGAAAAACCACATAATATTTTCTAAAAATATCTAGAATGAAATGTATATATGTGTTTGTATTGGTGCTGATATGTTGAGAGAAGGGTGATGATTGGGGGAAAGGGATTATCTATGTGTTTTTAAAATGATATAATTTAACAATCTCATACATATAATATCGAGTCTTCCAAAATAAAAAAAAATGTAAATAGTGACTTCTAAAGCTGGAAATACTTGGGTAATTACAAAATTTGGCAGAAATAATTGCTACTTTGAAATAAACTAAAAAAAAACTAGGGTTTTTATGAAAGCTCATTAGTTCTCATTTTAATATTTAGCACATGTTGTGAGAAAGATTAGTAAGGCTTATTAAGTAGATTCCAAATGAAGTCAAAGAGAATGTAAAGTGTTTTGTAGATTACAGGTTTCATGGTGACAATACGCCCACTGTGACAAGGCCATGCTGTGAAGAGGTTGGAGACATGAGTTCATATTCTTGCTCTGCCATCTGTTAGATATGTGACTCTAGGTAAGTTAAGCAAGTTCTAAAGGTTTTTTATTTGTATTATGGCCATATTCCTAGTATTTTACCTCATAAAGTTGTTTGGAGAATCAAATTATCTGAGATGATATTCACGTATCACTTGAAAGAATAAACTGAAAATCCTCAGTTTACCATTTTTATTGAGAAGTAACAGCCATGTTGCAGAAGTCGTACACTTTTTATTACCATTATTAGCCATTAAATAATTTCCTCATTTCAACTATTTGCCGAAAAGTTATTAAAGTGAGATGAATACTAGGGATTTACTCTGTGCCTATAACAGGAATTTATCATACTTAAAAATCGTCCCAAGGTTTTTAGACAAGTGGTACTTTATAAGACAAATATTTTAAAAATAAGTATAATCACTTTTGCTAAATTTCTCAGAAGTCATAGAAGATAATAATGTAAGCATATATTAATATATCAAACTAAAAATAAGCGTAAGAGTGATCTAGTACTTTAAAAATGAAATTAAAGAAAATTGAAAGTAAGGCCCTAAATCTGTTAAATCATATTTGAACCAAACAAAATTAACCTAATTTCTTGTTGTAAGAAATATTTGCTCCTGGAATCTAAACAGGTTGCTTACTGAGGCTCACTTCAAAATCCTTATTTTGCTGCCCACATCAATACAAAGCTACTGTGTCATGAACTCTGCTCAATCTCAACCATTTCTCTTCTTACAAGACTTGCCTTAAAATTATTCAGCCCAGACTCTAACTCTTTAAATATTGTGCCTTTGTTTCCCATTAGGACACTATTAACCCTAAGTAGTACACTCATTTGTTGCAGTAGTTCTAATAAATTTAGCTTTACCAGATCAATCAATTTTTCTAGTGGACTTTTGGAGAGTTGACAGTTAACATCGAGTTTTAAGAGGGTCAGCTCTTACAATATTTGGAAAGATAAAATATGAATGAGTGCCAGAAACCTTGCTGATGGTAAAAGGTAAAGTGTTATTTCCATAGATATACAGATAAATCTGAACACATACAGAGGAAGCTAAATAAACTGGCATGCTTTGAACGAGGCATTGTGTGCCATTCCAAGCACTCCAGTGGACTGTTTTAGAGTGCATGCAAATCAGGAGACAGATACTGATTGTGCATCAGTAGCAAATACAATGCCATGTTAGGGAATTGTATATATCCAGTGGTGATCATTAGAACTTTCCCCACCCTCCTGAAATTGGAAAATTAGAAAAATTCAATTAATGATATTATATACTAAAATTTGCTGACAGTGATTCAAGCTACATTTGGGCCTTTTTAGACAAGCTGTTGATAAGATAGTTTGGCATTCCTATGTCATTATTGGTCCCTTTATTCTTGAACAGTTCTTCTCTGAATAGCATTTGGCTCTCTCCCAAGAGCATACAGAACAATCTTAAACTATCTTGGTTTCCACATCTAAGAAATTGAAATAGTACTGACAATCTTACAGTGGTTTGAGAAAATTGGAAATAGAATTGTGATATTAATTTTTTTTTTAATTTTACTTTAGGTTCTGGGGTACATGTGCAGGTCATGCAGGTTTGTTGCATAGGTGCATACATAACCAGGTGATTTGCAAAATTACATTTTTCACTTTCTGGATGGTGTTCTCACTTTTGGGATCAGGGTATGATCACTCTGGGCAAGGGTTCTGGAAAATTATTCTGAAGAGTGATTTACCAAATTGAACCTTTTCACTGGAGACCGGATGTTCCTCTAGATGTAAATAATTTACTACATCCTCAATAGAAGAATGAATCCTTGCAGCCACTGGTGCGGCTTCAGTGAGGAAGGGAAGGTCAGAGAAGGAACAGAGTCACCATGCAGTGCTGCAATGCATGTTAACTGTAACCATGATAATTTAATCTACAGAATAACTATATCCTCCTCATAAAAAACTATTTTCTCAGGTCATATATCTAAAATAACTCATTAACAGAAAAAATTGGCACATTCCATTTCCCCAACCTGATGTTAGATGGAACTACCTATATGAATTTATGAGTTTCGTATTGTTAATTCACTCTAAAGCATTTACTGAATGACTATTAGATTCCAGGTATTATGCTCATCCTTACAGTGATGGCATTTAATATTCCAAAATAAAAGTGGATTTCAACAAATATTAGATCAACCCATATCATTTTGTTTATTTTGTTTATCTCGGGAAAGCTGCTACATCAAATGCCTTGTCTTTATTCAAATGTAAATCAAAAGTTGTTTGCTATTCTTTGTTTATACAAAGGTTATTGTGTTTCTATCAAATTCAGCTTAAAGTATCAATGCTTCGCTTTCCAAAAAGAGATTAGAACTCTTATTTGGTGGGGATTAGTAATTCTATCTCCTATACCATTTGGCAACCGTCCTCCCACCCTTTGATCACAATATAAATTCATCATAGAGCCATGCCTCATAACGATCCATCTGTCTAGATTTCCTCATCAGTAGTTGTTAAAATTAGGCAAGGATTTGTTGGTTGGTTATTTTTGATCACAGCCACATTAATGCAAGCCCTAAAGTAATCAGTTTGTATTATGTGGCCTTTCATGCAGGGTGCACAGATTTGCAGCTTGTTTGGTTTATCTAGGCTCATGCTTGTGAGGCAGCTGTTAAGCATTTAGTTAATAAAATCCTCTTCCTCTGGGAAACTGTGCTTTGTCCATTCACATGTAGCCTTCAGTTTAACACTGGAAGCATCTTAAAAATCACTCTTAAAAAAATGAACATGAGTCCAGAATTTTCGTAGACAGGGAATTTAAAACTAGCAGAATAATTCAAGCATGACAGAATGTGGTCACCGTGTTTATTTTAATTTTCTTGTAAGGAGTGAGTTAACACATATTTTTGAGTTAAACCACACTGACTTCAAGTGTAAGGAAATTATCTTCAAATGTACTTAAACTATTCAGCCTCTAACCCATGTTCTGTTCAGTGCTTCTGTTTCACTTTTTTTTTTTTTTGGTCTTATCTCTCTTTTTCAAATATTGAAGAAATGAAAATATGTGAGATTAAACCTTTCTCATTTGATTGTGTTCCTGCCAAAAGATCATATCAATGAAAACTCATTCACATACCTCATTAAAATTCAGTCCCTAGATGAGCAAATTTAATTGGCAGGAAGCCGAGATACATAATTATTTAAATTATTGTGAACATTTCTAGAAACAGGAGATTATGATGAAAGGCATCTATTTACTCTGCATCACTTCATTGTACTGGAAGTTACAGTAAAAACAAACGCTGTACATTGAAGCTGAAAACTAAGTGAAATATAAAATTATGAATGTATAGCATCTTAAAAAGTTTTACCTGAAATATACTAAATGCCCTTTGATTTACTTACATTAAAATGCCACTTCATTATCTGAAAATGAAGTCTTAATTTTATTAAGAGTTCAGTTCAAATCCAACAATATTGTGGTAAATTACTTTGATATTTAGCCCAGACAGATTTGGACACTAAAAAAAAATGACAAAAGAAATTCAGTAAAAAAATCCAAAATTAGTATGTGTGCAAATACTACAACCATGAGGAAAAGTTTGTGACTTCATTAATATAAGTCACCAAAAGTATATTCAATAGAAAGCCAGAACGTAAAAATTACTTTAAGAATTAGTAGAAATACAAAAAAGAGTTGGATGTTTGTTAACACATTACATATTTCTCTGTCATTGCATTCACATGGCATATTTTCTTTACTGCTCAGAAACTCTAAGTGATGAGACTTGACAGTACTGAGGTTACCTGGGATTAGATAGAAATCTTTAGAATCTCAAAAAAGCTTATATTTCATTAAAATTCCATATACTATAGAACTGCTGAGGGGGTGGGGGGAAAAAAAAAAGAACTGCTGACACTGACACTATGCTTCTCATTTCCCAAAAATGACCTTGGTTTGAGGTTATTTTTCTTTAAGACTAGCATTATTATTATTGCATGGATTTGCCAGTTCAAGACAGTGTAAATAGAATTGTAAGCATGAAACACTTAATAGCATTTTGTAATCTTTGGAAGTACTATCATGCCTCTTTTTAATGTAGGTGTATCTCATTTCAATGTTCTAGTTTTAACTCAGTTTTTCTGTTACAAAGTAAAATAAGTAAATGTGTTTCTTTGCAAATATTGTCTGTATTGATGCTTTGTATTAGTGTTTACAGTAAAGCAACTGGTTCATTCAAGAGACCTTGAATTATTCCCTTACCGCCCCCAATCTGCACACACACACACAAAAAAAACAAAAACAGCAAAGTGCTTTCTAGTCCTATACAAGACCAATAAGCAGGTCAATTGCACATAGCATTAGGAAGATAGAATATCAAGAGTAGGTTGGAAATCAGGGGCTTATTTAGAAAGTAGTCAAAAAGGCAAGACACCTCATACCTCTAATGGGATTTCAGGCAAACTGAAGGACAGTTGGAAAACTCTTATCCCTAGTGAAGGAACTTTACCCAACACAGCAAAAATGACTCAGAATGAGGTTTTCCAGCTGAGACTATCATGGCTATGGCTCTTATTACAGTGGCCAGTGGCAGCTGAAAAGCTAAAATGGTTTCATCAAATTCCAGCGTAAAAGCAGAAAAGGTGACTAATAACAGCCGTGTATGCACTAGATTTTGTTTTAAAACATATATTTCAAATACTGTACTCTAACACAAAAAAGGATTATTTCTTCTTAAATGTCCATGAATACTGAAGGTATTATTAGGGTACATTAAAAGCTTAATGTGTATCACAAGGTAAAAACTCTATATAGGTCATATTTTGTTAACCACAATGCAACAAAACTTGAAATATGTAATTAAAATAGAGAGAAAATTAGAATATTTAAAAGGAATAAAGCTTTTCTAGATAGATTTTTATCAACTTAAATAACAAATATTGTGTATACTTTTTTCTGGTATTTGAATCTTATTTCTTATTTTACTTTTTAAATTAGTTCTTCAAACTAACCCTCCACATTACTGATTTGATTTTCTGTTGGGTTGATTATCTGCTTTACTGATTGTAATGCATATTTTTAATTGTACACTTACATCTAAAATATAATCTTCATCCAATTCATACTTATTCTAAACTTTAGAGAGAGTATAAGCAAAAAGAACAACGAAAATGGCAGATATTCCTATATCCCAAAGTAACTATTTTAATCACAAAAAATATACTTGTATATAGTCAATTACATATGCTTTGTCATAATTTTTCTAGTATAGCCTATAGGCAAAATGCTTTGTTGCTGTATTTTTAACACTCTTCTGTTAGTCTGTTCAAGGAGTCTAACATTCTCTACAAAAGACACTTGAATTAATTCATACTAAATTTTGGAAACGTTCTGCTACAATTTACCCATTCCTTATTGTTTGATATTTGGACTATTTTTAAACATTCAGTATACTAAATAAAGCACGGTAACAGGTATCTTTGTTTGCTAAATATTCTCAGAAGAGACTTTTGTGTATAAAAGGAAACTTAGCTTTAGATCTCAATTAACATTGACGAATCACCTTCTGGAAAGATATGCCAATTTTCAGTCCCATTTTGGATGTCGATTAGTATTAGCTCCCCCACACTCCTACTGCTACTGGTTATTAAGATGTTCTCTATTCTTAAGCCTTTGCTGATTTAGATGAAAAAATCACATATTTTAAAATTTGTCTCTTTTGCTAATTAGTTTGAAGGGAAGAAAGAGAATCCGTTAAAGAATTATTATCCCTAAAATCAGAGAAGACACAAGATATTTCGGAGAAACAAAATCTTAAGGGTCTGGCCAGATGCGGTGGCTCATGCCTGTAATCCCAGTACTTTGGGAGGCCGAGGCAGTTGGATCACTTGAGGTTAGGAGTTTGAAAACAGCCTGGCCAATATGGTGAAACCTCATCTTTGCTAAAAATACAAAAATTAGCTGGGCGTGGTGGTGCATGCCTATAATCCCAGCTACTCAGAAGGCTGAGGCAAGAGAATCGCTTGAACTGGGGAGACAGAGGTTGCAGTGAGCTGAGATCAGACCATTGCACTCCAGCCTGGGCAACAGAGTGAGACTCTATCTCAAAAACAAAACAAAACAAAACAAAAACAAAAACCTTAAGGGTCTACCATTTCTAGAGAGAATGGTGGTGCTTCTGATAAGGATGAAGGAGTTGTATCAAGTGGAGAGCATTGGAATAGAGATCTACTTGTCTCATTTGCTATGACATGAAAAGATTGTTCTTTAAGAGTTACATGTACTGAAGCTGTACTTCTTTGGCTGACTATAAACTCTCAGCTTTCTGCTTCACTCTATAGAGTTTCAGATTCATATAAATGGGAACAGGAAAAAATTTGTCGTAGACTCTTTTTATAGTTTATTTGGAAAAAAATCATTAAGAAAAACATTAATTCAGTATCTTTATAAGAGTCATATCTGTGCCCTCAGTGGTTAAGTGTAGTCTCTTGACTCAGAGCTATGCTTTTTCTTTTCTCCACTATATCCATTGGTGTTTGTTCAGTTTACCATCAATTTAACACTCTAGTCAGTCATTAAGCAAAATATACAGTGAATGCAAACTAGGAATTTTAAGTAAACTTCATAACTGCAGAGGACCCACGGAAATAAAATATTTGCTATGTAACATACAAATTTAACAAGTTATATGAGGGCTAATCTGGATTTATTGCTCAGGGAGGACTTTTGTGCTTTGAGTTAGATATGGAGCAGAGTTTTGCAAACTGGAATATTCAAGAATGCTTTTCAATGTGTTTTAATAAGCTGAGAATATGGTAAGCACTAAATCAATCTTTAGCCAAATTTTAAACAGTGGAAAAATTTAGCAATGGGGAATATGATTGAAAAGCAAAAATTAAAGGTGAAAATCTTCTGCATACTGTATGGTCTATGCTCAGACAGTGGATGCATGAGTCTTAGGGCAGACCTTTCCTAATTAAGTGTGTAAATAGAGAAGTGAAAGGCCAAAACAATGACAGGAAGCAAAAGAAATGAACAATCAAGCACTTATTAATGACTCCACTTGGAAGTGGAAGAAGTTAGTATTATTGTTGTTATTTGGTTTTTGTATCTGAAAATATTCCAAGTAAAAGTATCGACTTTTACGTGAAGAGTCTGTAATTCTAAAATTGTCTTTCTTGACATTTCAGACAATTTTAGGTTGTTTACCTGAATGATATATTTTTATTCCTCAAATTGGATTATATGTGAAATGCTCATAATTTTCATGTTAATACTCATGTCAGTAGTTTCAGTGAACAGCATACATGAGAGGAAAAGTGAAATAATAGCAGAGGGTAGTACGTGGTTTGTGGTTTTAAAAACAACAACAATAAATTAGCCATTAATTTTGACATTATTCCTCTTTGACTTTATTCCAATATCATTTTATATTTCTATAACATTGGCAGAAGTGTGCAATGTCTAAGTCATTTTATCTTCCTATTTTAAATCATTTAAGTTAAATTTTCAGATTGAAATGACTTCTTGACAGAGAGATCTTGTGATATTAATCAATGTCTTTATCTTCCGGTTCATCCTTTGTTATTCATTAGCTTCAAAGTTATATTTCAAAAGCTTGTTTTAGATCCCAACTTCTAAGAGAAAATATTCAAATCCTTTCTACTTTTATCAAACACAGACAGCCTTAATTTAAAATCTCTTCACTTGCTATCAGATTGTTTCATAATGCATTAAATATTATCATGGACGTGGTCTTCTCTAATAACATTTGTTTAAAGAGTTGTCTTTTATATCTTTTTCTGATAGTGTTATTATAAATATTGCCAAAGGATTTAGAGAATGTTGAAGAATAATGTTAGCATTCTGTCTTTGTTTATTCATTCATTCATTCATTCATTCACCACACAAGTATTATGATCAGCCATGTATCAGGAACTGAGCTTGGCACTAGGAGTTCAAAGATGTGAAATGCATATTGCCTGGCATCAGGGATTTTGACATTTCATTTCGGCTGCAAGCACAATTACAATTATAATGCACTTTGAAAGCTGCCTGCCTGTCTAGGATGGAATGTTTTATATTTTGATTACTGTTGTGGGCTATAGGACTTAGGCATTTACCAATACTTACTGAACTGTGCACTTAAGACCCGTGTATTTTACTATAAGTAAATTATATCTCAATTCAAAAAAGGTAAGCAAAGTAAGTAGTGGGAGACAGACCCTGAGCAAAGAAGTTTGGGAACAGTTTCTTGCCACAGCCGAATTTCCACTTCAAGAAAGCATGATTCACATGCATATTAAGAGCTCTGATAATTGCTGCAGGCAAACTAGAGATTATTTTTAACCCAGTATTTATTAAGTTTAACCATATAACTCCCTTTTGTCTTTTAACAGTAACTCATACTACCATCCTGCAGAACCAGTATTCTTCAGAGCACTAGGAGAATACCAAATTCAAAGATTTTTAAGAAACTTTACTGGCATCTTCCATTCTGATATTAATAAGCATAAAATGTGGAATTACACACTTTCAATAACTTTTCTCAAGTGTCTCTGCCACATTTCTAGACAAAGACTTTCGTGTGCCTTCCTCTAAGCCTCCTCTATAAGTATTTTCTAAATACCATAAGAATAACAATCTCCTATTAGAATCATCATCACATTGCATTGAAATCATTTTCAAGGGTTGAGAAAATATGTCCTGAGAGTCAAATCTAGCCAAAGTATGTTTTGGTAGAGTGGTTTTTAAATTTTTAAATAGTTAAAAGGAAACAAACAAGAATATGCAACCGAGTCTAGTTTTCCCCGAAAGCCTAAATTATGTGCCATCAGGCCATTTAGAGAATGTATACTGACCCCTGGCCTATGGGACTCTGTCTACAGATTTTAGCTTTTTGAGAGAAATGCTGTGACTTGACACTCTGACCAGGGCCTGAAAGGCACAGTGCTTCAAACACAGTTGTGTACGATAAATATTTTTGAAGGAAAAAGCAATTTAAAAATGTTTGCTATGACTCTAGGGATTTGGGGTTATTGTTACAGCTGTGACATTTTGAATATGTTACATTTTATTTATTTGTTGCATTTCATGTATAGATATTGCAGACAGAAATATTAGTAGGTATTTTTTAGGTCTGGGTTTCAAGAGACTTCAGATCTTACAGATAGAAATCTGTGAGTCATTAATATAGGCTTAAGCCCTGAAAGTGACTGAGATCATTCTGGAAGAATGCATTCAGTGATAAGAAGAGGGTTGGTAATGATATTAAGCCAAAAAAAAAAAAATGAAATGGAACTTCTTTTCCTTCATGCTGTAGGTTACTCTAATTTTGTGGGGTGGAGCAAAGTAAATATAGTCGGTGAAGTTAGCATCCCAACACCGGCAGCTCTTACAACTGAAGTCAAGAAAATAGGAAATTTGAGGAAGTTGGAGTTATTTTCCTGTTATGACAACAATCATGCAGACTGATCTATAACTCTGCTTGATGGTTAACTTCAACACATGCAAACTTTACAAAATATATTAAAAATATGAACATAAATTTGAACACTTTTAAGAAAAACAAATGCTGAAGTACAATGCATCAAATAAATGGCATATTTAACTAACCACACCGCTCACTCCCTCAGTCATATAACATTTGGAGTATGTATTTGCATTATCACCAATATGTAATCATTAACTATAGAAGGTGATGCCATTCTTACAGGATGCCAAATGCATTAAGAGTTCTATAATCCATTTGCTCATGTACCTATAACAAGATATGTCACATTGCTTAAAGACAAAAGCTAGAGATTCTTAAATCTTATATTTATTTTTCATATTCCCCAGAAGTAAATGTTATGATATCAAAGCAATCAATATGAGCTGTATTTATTCTTTTAAAAAGGCAGGATTTTTTATTTACAAGTATTGTGAAAATGCAATAGATGCATAAAATATCTAATAAAATGAAACATACATATGTTCAGAATAAGAAGCCAAGAATGTATTTCTTCAAAAGATCCTCAGAGATGATTGTGAATACCTCTATGCTCAGAAACTAGAAAATCTAGTGAAAATGGATAAAATCCTGGAAACACAATCTCCCAAGATTGAATCAGAAAGAATTTGAAACCTGAACAGACCCATCAAGTTTTGAAACTGAATTAAAAAAAAAAATCCCTACCAACCAAAAAATGCACCAGACCAGACAGATTCACAGTCAAATTCCACCACACATACAAAGAAGAGCAGGTACCAATCCTACTGAAACTATTTCAAAAAACTGAGGAGGAAGTACTCCTTCCTAACTCATGTTATGAAGGCAGAATCACCCTGATACCAAAACCTGGCAAAAACACAACAGAAAAAGAAAATGACAGGCCAATCTTCCTGATGAACCAAGGAGGCTAAAGATCTCTACAAGGAGAAATACAAAACACTGCTAAAAGAAATCACAGACAATACAGACAAATGTAAAAATATTCCATTCTCATGAATTGGAAGAATCAATATATTTAAAATGGCTATACTGCCCAAAGCAATCTACATATTCAATGCTATTCCTATCAAGCTACCAATGTCATTTTTCACATAACTAGAAAAAATATCTTTTATAAAAATCATTGGGAACTAAAAAAAGAGCCCTAATAGACAAAGTAACCATAAGCAAAAAGAACAAAGCTAGAGGCAGGAAATTGCCCAAATTCAAACTGCACTGTAAAGCTACATTAACCAAAATTGCATGATACTGGTACAAAAGCAGATATATATGCCAACGGAACAGAATAGACAACCCATAAATAGAGTCACACACATATAGTCATCTGATGTTTGACAAAGTCAACACAAATAAGCAATGAGGAAAGGACTCCTATTCAGTAAATGCTGTTGAGATGGCTGGCTAGTCATAGAAGAATAAAACTGGACTCCTTCCTTTTACTAAACACAAAAATTATCTCAAGAAGAATTAAAGATTTAAATATAAGACCTCACACCACAGGAATCTGGGAAGAAAGCCTAGGAAACCCCAACCTGGACATCTGCTGTGGGAAAGAATATATGGCTAAGTCCCCAAAAGCAACTACAGCAAGTACAAAAATTGGCAAGTGAGACCTAATTAAACCAAAGAGCTTCCACACAGCAAAAGAAACTATCAACAGAGTAAATAGACAACCCACAGAATGGGAGAAAATATTCACACGCGGCACATCTGACCAAGCTTTAATATGGAATCTATAGGGAACTTAAACAGCTGACCAAACAAAAACCAAATTGCCCCATTTAAAAAATAAGCAAAAGACATGAATATACACTTCTCAAAAGAAGACATACAAGTGGCCAACAAACATGAAAAAATGTTCCACATCATTAATCACTGGAGAAATACAAATCAAAACCACAATGAGATACCATCTCATACTAGTAAGAATGGCTATTATGAAAAAGTCAAAAAACAACAGATGCTGGAGAGGCTGGAGAGAAAAGTGAACGTTTACACACTGTTGATGAAAATGTAAATTAGTTCAGCCAATGGGAAAAGCAGTTTGGAGATTTCCCAACGCACTTAAAACAAAACCACTATTGGACCCAGGAATCCCATTACTGGATACAGATCCAAAAGAAAACAAATCGTTCTATAAAAAAAAAGCATATGCACTTCCATATTCATCTGGCACTATTTATAATAGTGAAGATATAGAATCAACCTAGGTGTCTATCAGTGATGGACTAGATAAAAATATGTGGTGTACACACAACATGGAATACTATACAGCCATAAAAAGGAACAAAATCATGTTATTTGCAGCAACATGGATGCAGTTGGAGGCCATTATCATAAGCAAGTTAATGCAGGAAAAGAAAACCAAATACCACAAGTTCTCACCTATAAGTGGAAGCATTGAGTATTCATGGACATAAACTGGGGACTACTAGAGGGGGAGAAAGGGGAGGAAATTGGTTAAAAAAATAAGTATTGGGTTAACGTAAGCATCATGCAATGTGCACATGTAACAAACCTGCACATGTACCCCTTGAATCTAAAATAAAAGGTGAAAAGAAAATCCTGGAATAAAGTAAAATAAAATGTGAATGCTGAAAAGTTACAACAATGTATCTCTGCCTCAAAACTACTAAAATTATCCTTTCATTTGTGGTAAAAAGCAGAGTATGCAATCAATGAGACGATAAAATAGCTCAGTCAACTGCAGAAATAAACAACTGATGCCTTAAAAAGTAAGTAGTAACTTCTGCTTCCTGGACAATGGAATAGATGTACAATTCCTTATTCCTCCCACTAAATACTGAAAACCCTGGACATTATATGCAATGCAAACATAAAAACACTCTTAAAAGTGAAGAGAAGAAGACACATTCACAAGGTACTGTAAAGTCCAAGGAATAACACAGTACTTAGCTTCCTGAGTTTCTTTTTTGTCATCTCTCCCAGACTTAAAGCTGAAAAAGCCAACTCCCAAATATGCCAAAGAGTACAGATGAAAAAAGTCCTATCAAAATCCTGCCCTCTATAGTCAAGGGACAGAAGAGGGGCAACTTGTATGACAGAAAACTTGTAGACAATAACTGCTCGACGCCAAACACCACAAAAAAATAAATAAAATAAAATAATAAATAAATAAAAATTGTGGCCCCAACATTATCCATATTGCAAAAGGTTGTATCTGGATCCTACATTTCAACCTCCCTAAATAACAAGCATTTCTTGTCTCCTATACCCTGTACCCTTCAAGACAGCACCAGAGAAAGCCAGATAGGGAGCTGGAACACTCATCTCTATCCAGGCAGTAATAGGCCACCCCCTTAACCCTGCCACATGGTGTTAGTAGAGACAGATTTGGAGCAGTAATAAGAAACTGGTGGTTCTCAGGCAAGGTGTTCTGAAGAGAGGCATATTAAGGAGCCAGAATTCCCACTTCCACACAAAATTAAAAGGAGTCTCTCTTCACTTAGGTGGTCAACTGAGGCCCATTGGGAAACCTTGACTTCTACCCTTACCTGGTGGTAAGAAAGTGGTACCCTCCTTCTGCTATAGTAGTGTCAGAGGAAGCCAGATAATCCTAACAAGACATATATAGGACTTGAATGCCAAAAACTAAAAACTGCAAAACAATGATGATAAAAAGAGAACACAAATGGAGGTCCATACCATATTCATGGTTTGGAAGAACATAGTAAGAATGTTAATTCTGCCAAAATTGATATACAGATTTAATCCAATTGCTAAGAAAATCTTAGAAAGACTTTTATAGATATAGATATTTATAGAATTATTTTGAAATATATATGGAAGGCAAGGTAGCTAGGATAGCTAAAATAATTTTGAAAAAGAAAAAGTGGGAGGAATAGGTTTACTCAATTTCAAGACTTTCTATTTAGCTATGACAACCAAGATTGTGTGGTATTGGCAGGACAGCCACATAGATCACTGAAGCTGAACCCAGAGATAGACCCACACAAATATGCCTAACCAATTTTTAACAAAAATGCAAAAGTAATTTATTGGAGAAAAGAATAATTGCTGGAATAAACAGGCATGTATACATAAAAACATGTTTAGCTTCAATATAAATCTAACACTTTATACAAAAATTAGCTCAAAATGAAACATGGATTTAAATGCGTAATTCAAAATTACACAACTTTTATAAAAATAGAAAACATAGGAGAAAAGTTTATACATCTAGAACTAGTCAGAGTTCTTGCACTTGACACAAAAAGGATAATCCATAAAGAAAAAAAAAGATAAATTGGACTTCATTAAATCTACAAATATTTACTCTCTGAAAGGCCTGTAAAGATGATGAATGGATAACCTACAGACTCCAAGAAAACGTTTACAAACCAGATTTCCAAAAATTACTAGTATCTAGAATATACAGTCCAATGAACTCTCAAAACTTGACAGTAGAGAAAAACAAGCAATCCAATTAGAAATAGGCAAAACACATGAACACCTCACCAGCATGACAAACAGATGACAGATAAGCAAATGAAAAGGCATTTAGCATCATTAGTCATCTGAGAAACACAAATAAATACTACATTGAGATATTACTATATAATTATCAGAATGGCTAAGTAAAAAATAGTGATAACAAATGTTGGTAAAGATGCAGAAAATCTGGATCACTTACTTATGCATGGATAGTTGGAACGTAAAATAATACAGCCACTCTGAAAATTTTCAGATATTTGTAATTAAACTAAACATGCAATTGATGCATAACCATTGATATAGTTTGGATATTTGTCCTCTCCAAATTTTATGTTGAAATTTGATCTCCAATATTGAAGGTGGGTCTAGTGGGAGGTGTTTGGGTCATGAGGACAGATCACTCCTGAATGGCTTAGCGCCATCTTCTTGGTAATGAAGGCGTTCTGCCTCTACTAGTTCCCATGATAGCTGATTGTTTAAGAATCTTGCACCTCCCTCCCCTGTCTCCTTTCATTCTGTTGCCCTGTAATGCCTGTTCTCCTCCTTTAGCCATGGACAGAAGTTCCCTGAAGCCCTCACCAGAAGCAAATGTTTGTACCATGCTTCTTGTATAACTTGCAGACAATCAGCCAAATAAACCTGTTTTTAAATATACAAATTACCAAGCTTCAGGTATTCCTTTATAGCAAAGCAAAATGGACTAATGGAAAACCCTGCATTGCAATTCTGATGATTTATCTTGGAGAAATGGAAACTTATGTTCACATAAAAATCTGTGCACAACAGTTCTTTGCAGCTTTATTTATAATAACTGAAAACAATGTATATGTTCTTCAACTGGTAAATGATTGAATAAATGATAGCATATTCACATCATGGAATAATAGCATTAAAAGGAAACAAAAAGAGACTGCTGGGCTAAAATTTTTACATTGAACTATATCCACTCTATAGAAGACAAAGTTTAGATTTAAAAACACAAATATGTTTAAAATAATTTTACAGAAAGATATGCCATGCACAATGTAAACATAATAGAACTAGAGTGAAAATACTGATGTCAGACAAAACAGACTTGAAGACAAAACTGTTACTAGAGACAGTTAGTGATGTTTATAATAAACTAATTGACATTTCATTAGGGAGCTACACATTTACAAACATATATGCATCTAACCATAGAGCTCCAAAAAATTCAAGGTATAAATGAGCAATTCAATGACAATAGTTGCAGACACCAATACCCCACTCTAAATAATAGATAGCGTAACTATACAGAAAATCAGTAAGGAGATAGAATACTGAAATCACATTAACAAGACATGGTGGCTTGTACCTGAAATCCCAATATTTTGGGAGTCTGAGGCAGGAAATTCACTTGAGCACAGGAGATAAAGACCAGCCCGGGCAGCAACAGAGAAAGACTCGATCAATATTAAACATATAAAGTTAGCCAGCTGTGGTGGTATGTGCCTGTACTCTGGGGAAGCTAAGATGAGGCCAGGAGTTCAAAGTTGTAGTGTGCTATCTTCACACCACTGCACTACAGCTTAGGTGACAAGTAAGAGCAAGAGAGGGAGAGTGAGAGCAAGTGAGCGAGAGAGAGAGAGAAAAGAAAAGAAGAAAGAAGAGAAGGGAAGGAGAGAGGGAAGGAATCACATTATCACCAACTGGATTTAAATGAGGATCTATAAAACTCTCCACTGAGCATCAGCTGAATGTACATATTTTGCAGTTGCATGTGGAACATATTCCATAATTTGTTCTTTAAAAAGGTTAAAAAATAATAAGGCTTTAGCTATATTAAAAAATAATAGAGAGAGGAGATATATTACCAAATTGAGGAATAAGAGGGGACAGCAACACCAACTTTACAGAAATTTTAAAATAAATAAACATCATAACAATGCCAACATTTGGACAATTTAGATAAAATGAACATATTCACAGTAAGACAGAAATTTCTGAAAGTAACCCAAAAAGTCCTAAGAAATCTGAATAAATCTGTAACAATTAAGTTGATTCATTAACTAAAATTATTCACTCAAAGAGAAACACAGCCCCAGAGAGTTTTACTGTGAATTCTGTCAAACAATTTAAAAGGAAATAACACCAATCCTGTGCAATCTCTTCAAGGAAACAGAGAGGGTGAGAACATTTATCAACTAATTTTACAAAGCTACAATTACTACAATGATAAGGCCAAACAAAGGTATGAGTAGAAAAGAAAGCTATAGTTCAATATCCCTCATAAATATAGATGCAAGATCCCCCCAAAAATATTATCAAACCGATCCAACAACGTATAAATATGATTACACATCATAACCAAATTGGATATAGTCATGGAATGCAAGGTTGGATTACACCCAGAAATCAACTAATATACAATATCAAAAAAATAAAGAATAAAAACCACATGGTTCTTTAGATAGATGCAGCATTTGGCAAAATAGTATACCCATTTATCACAAAACCTTGCAACAAACTAGGGATAAAAAGGAACTTTCTCAACCAATAAATGGCATTTACAAAAACCTATTGCCAAAATTGCACTTAATAATAAAAACTGAATACTCTCACCCAAAGATTTGGAACAAGGCATAGATCGTTGATCTTGCAATTTTTATTTAATATTTACTGGAGATTCTAGCTAGTGCAGTTAGGCTCAAAAAAGTGTTTGGATTATGATAAAAAAGTAAAATTGTTTGTATTTGTTGAAGAAATAATTATTTATATAGAAGATTTGGAAGAACCCATAAAAATCTACCAGAAATAAGTTCAGCAAGGCAGCAAGATAAATGATCAATATATATAAATCAATTGTATTTCTATATGCAGGAAGAAACAATCTAAAAATAAAATTAAGAAAACAATTTTAGTCATAGCAGCACCAAAGGACTAGAACATCAAGGAATAACTTTGACAAAAGTGATGCAATATTTGTGTACTGAAAACTACAAATAATACTGTGAGAAATTAAAGATCTAAATAAGTAGGGAGACCTTCTGTGTTCACGGTTTGGAAGACTTAATTTATTAAGATTGCAATACTATCCTCAATTGATCTATATATTTAACACATTCTTTATCAAAATCTCAGCTAGATTTCTGTAGAAATTGCCAACTTGATCCTACAATTCATATGGGAATGCAAGGGACCTAGTATAGATAAAACAATATTGATAGTGAAGAATAAAGTACTCACACTTCTCAATTTCAAAACTTACTACAAAGCTACAGTAATCAATACAAGAGGTACTAATATAAGGGCATATATACTGATAAATGAAATGGAATTTGAGAGTCCAAAAATAAAGCCATACTTTATAACAATTGACCTACAACAGGAATGCCAAGAAAGTTAATGGGGTGAAAGAATACTCCTTTCAACAAATGATGCTTCAACTACCAGGTGTCTATAAAAAACAACAACACCACCACCACCTGATAATGGATCATAGAACTAAATGTAACACCCAAATCTGAAAAACCTTTGGAGGAATATATAGAAGAATTTATGAACTTAATTAGACAATGGCTACTTAGCTAAGACACCAAAAACACAAGCAACAAATAAAGAAATAAATACTCTGTACAGGGGCCTCAGAGGCAACGCCACACATCTAAAACCATCCGATCTTTGACAAACCTAACAGAAACAAGCAAAGGAGAAAGGAGTCCCTGTTTAATAAATGGTGTTGGGAAAACTGGCTAGCCATGTGCAGAAAGCAGAAACTGGACCCCTTCCTGATACCTTACACTAAAATTAACTCCAGATGGATTAAAGACTTAAACATAAGACCGAACACCATAAAAACCCTAGAAGAAAACCTAGGCAAAATCATTCAGGACATAGGCATAGGCAAGGACTTGATGACTAAAACACCAAAGGCATTGGCAACAAAAGCCAAAATAGACAAATGGGACCTAATTAAACTCCAGAGCTTCTGTACACCAAAAGGAACAATCATTAGAATGAACTGGCAACCAACAGAATGGGAAAAAATTTTTGCAATCTACCCATCTGACAAAGGGCTAATATCCAGAATCTACAAAGAACTAAAACAGATTTACAAGAAATAAACAAACAAACCCATTCAAAAGTGGACAAGGGACATGAACAGGCACTTTTCAAAAGAAGACATATATGATGCCAACAAACATATGAAAAAATACTCATCATCACTGGTCATTAGAGAAATGCAAATTAAAACCACACTGAGATACTATCTCACACCAGTTAGAATGGCTATCATTAACAAGTCTGGAGACAACAGATGCTGGAGAGGATGTGGAGAAAAACTCTTTTACACTGTTGGTGGGAGTGTAAATTAGTTCAACCATTGTGGAAGACAGTGTGGTGATTCCTCAAGGACCTAGAAACAGAAATTCCATTGGACCAAGCAATCCCATTACTGGGTAAAAATCCAAAGGATTATAAATCATTCTATTATAAAGACACATGCACATGTATGTTCACTGGGGCACTGTTTACAATAGCAAAGACCTGGAACCAACCCAAATGCCCATCGATGATAGACTGGACAAGGAAAATGTGGCACATATACACCGTGGAATACTATGCAGCCATAAGAAACGGTGAGTTCATGTTCTTTGTAGGGACATGGATGAACCTAGAAACCATCATTCTCAGCAAACTGACACAAGACCAGAAAATCAAACACCTCATGTTCTCACTCATAGGGGGGTGTTGAACAATGAGAACACATGGACATGGGGAGGGGAGCATCACACACTGGGGTCTGTTGTGGGGAATAGGGGAGGGACAGCAGGGGTTAGGGAGGTTGGGGAGGGATAACATGGGGAGAAATGCCAGATGTAGGTGACAGGGGGATGGAGGCAGCAAACCACATTGCCATAAATGTACCTATGCAACAATCTTGCATATATATATATATATATATTAGAGAGAGAGAGAGAGAGAGAGAGAGAGAGAGACACTCTGGACTTCACCCTAATTTAAAAAATATGGGCTTCAAAGGGAGCCATCAACAAAGTGATAATTATATAGAAATGCAAATGACTCAGAAAATCTAAAATAATTTTGAAATAAATAAGACTTGTTCATCAATTTCAAATTTTTCCTATAAAGCTATGATAATCCAGGTAGTGTGATAATGGCATAAGGGAAGGCAGTGGATAGAACTAAGATGAAAAATTAATCCTTATACTTGTGGTCAACTGATTTTTCACAGTGAAGCCAAGGCAAGTCAGTGAGGGGAAAGATAGTCTTCCCAACAAATTTTGCCAAGAAAATAGGATGCTGATATGCAAATATATAAATTTAGATCATTACCTCATACCATACATAAAATATAACTCAAAATTTATTGAAGTCCAACATGTAACAAATAAACTATGAGATATACAGGATAAAAAAGAAAATCTTCATTACCTTGGGTTACATAAAGATTTCTCATGTTTAACATTAAAAGCACACTTCATTTAAAAACTTATACATTCAACTTCATCAAAATAGGAAAATTCTGTGCTTTAAAAAAAAGACCTTATGAAGACAATGAAATGCCAAGCCACATAAGGGAAAAATATACACAATCATATTTGATAAAAGACTTGTACCCAGAATACATAAAGAAATTTTTCAATCCAATAATAGAAACACAAATAAAATTAAACGTGGAGAAAGGATCTGAATATTCAAAAATATACAGATGTCTAATTAATAAGCACCTGAAGAATGCTCAATATCATTAGTTAAGAAAATGCAAATTAAAATCACAATGATATATAATTTTTTTTACCCACTAGAATGTCTATAATAAAAAGGACAGACAGTCACAAGTGTTGGCGAGGAGGAGAAGACACTAGAACTGCACACATAGGTGGTGAGAACATAAAATGGTGTGATCACTGCAGGAAATAATTTGGAAATTTCTGAAAATGTTAAAAATAAAATTACAGATGACCCAGCAGTTATATTACTGATATTTACTCGAGAAATGAAAAAACATATGTGCACACAAAGATATATTATTTATAATAACCAAAACTTCAAGCAATCCAAAATTTCCATCAACTGGTGAATGGGTAAGTAAAAGATGGCATATCCATATAGTGGGACATATCTCAGCAATAAATAAGCATATACTACAATATGGAAGTATCCCCAACATACTAGGCTTATGAGAGATGCTAGATGCAGAGGAAAGCAGATTAATGGGTGCCTTGGCCTGGGGTGAGAACAGGAATTAACTACATGAGACAAGAGGGGTGTTTGTGGGATGACAGAAATGTTCAAAACTAGATTATTATAATGTTTATACAACTCTGTAAATGTATTAAAAATTGGATTGTACACTTAAATGAGTCAATTTTATAATATGTAAATTACAACTCAATAATGATGTTAAAAAGTGTGACTTGATCAAGGCAAATATTATATGTAAGAAGCCCTTTGTGATATAGGAAGCAGTAATCTAAATGACATCTTTATAATAAATACCATATTCAGCTGCCTTTGTAAATTTTCCTAAATCTAGAACTAGGGAAAAAAGATTCAAAATGCAATTATTGAAATCAAGTTTTCAGTACATAACGCCACACTCTGATTGTGACTTAACATGGGGATAGATTTTTTTTTTTTTAATTTTTAAGTGATGGGCAACATTGCCTTCAGGCTATCTGCCATAGGTATTGTATCTCTCTATAGAGCTTTGATTAAATATTGAAGAGCAGTGAGTTTGATGTTATAATCCCTGACAAGTATCTGGAGTGCAGTTATTTTATGTGGCTGATTATGTGGGGGAGCCAAAAGCTTTAACAGTCAATTGAACTGGAGTCAGGATTATTTTCTTCTTGAGAAAGTTAAGGAGGTTAAAAAAAAAAAAAAAAAAAAAAAAAAAAAAAAAAAAAAAAAAAAATGGGGGCATGTGAAGCCACGGCCAGTTATTGGTT
>CAUYLG010035637.1:0-108489 GCA_963573385.1 Cacajao melanocephalus
TTTTCTGTTCTTGTGTCAGTTTGCTGAGAATGATGGTTTCCAGATTCATCCATGTCCCTATAAAGGACACAAACTCATCATTTTTTATGGCTGCATAGTTTTCCATGGTGTATATGTGCCACATTTTCCTTGTCCAGTTTATCGTTGATAGGCATTTAGGTTGGTTCCAGGTCTTTGCTATTGTATACAGTGCCACTACGAACATACGTGTGTATGTGTCTTTATAGTAAAATGATTTATAATCCTTTGGATGTATACCCAGTAATGGGATTGCTGGGTCAAATGGAATTTCTATTTCTAGGTCCTTGAGGAAGCACCACACGGTCTTCCACAATGGTTGAACCAGTTTACACTCCCACCAACAGTGTAAAAGTGTTCCTATTTCTCCACATCCTTTCAACATCTATTGTCTCCAGATTTTTTAATGATCGCCATTCTAACTGGCGTGAGGTGGTATCTCAATGTGGTTTTGATTTGCATTTCTTTAATAGTCAGTGATGATGAAAATTTTTCATATGTTTGTTGGCCTCATATATGTTTTCTTTTGAAAAGTGTCTGTTCATATCCTTCGCCCACTTTGGATGGGTTTGTTTTTTTCTTGTAAATCTGTTTAGTTCTTTGCAGATTCTGTTTTGTTCTTTGTAGTTCTTTGTATATTCTTTAGTTCTTTGTAGCCCTTTGTCAGATGGGTAGATTGCAAAAACTTTTTTCCATTCTGTTGGTTGCCGGTTCACTTTAATGATTGCTTCTTTTGCTGTACAGAAGCTCTGGAGTTTAATTAGGTCCCGTGTGTCTATTTTGGCTTTTGTTGCCAATGATTTTGGTGTTTTAGTCATGAAGTCCTTGCCTATGCCTATGTCCTGAGTGGTTTTGCCTAGGTTTTCTTCTAGGGTTTTTATGGTGTTGGGTCTTATGTTTAAGTCTTTAATCCATCTGGAGTTAATTTTAGTGTAAGGTGTCAGGAAGGGGTCCAGTTTCTGCTTTCTGCACACAGCTAGCCAGTTTTCTCAACACCATTTATTAAACAGGGAATGCTTTCCCCATTGCTTGTTTTTGTCAGCTTTGTCAAAGATCAGATGGTTGTAGATGTGTGGCATTACCTCCAAGGCCTCTGTTCTGTTCCATTGGTCTCTATCTCTGTTTCGGTACCAGTATCATGCAGTTTTGATAACTGTAGCCTTGTAGTATAGTTTGAAGTCAGGTAGCATGATTCCTCCAGCTTTGTTCTTTTTGCCTAGAATTGACTTGGCTATCTGGGCTCTCTTTTGGTTCCATATGAAGTTTAAGGTGTTCTTTTCCAGTTCTGTGAAGGAGGTCATTGGTAGCTTGATGGGGATAGCGTTGAATCTATAAATTACTTTGGGCAGTAGGGCCATTTTCATGATATTGATTCTTCCTAATCATTAGCATGGGATGTTTGTCCATCTGTTTGTGTCCTCTTCTATTTCCTTGAGCAGTGGTTTGTAGTTCTCCTTGAAGAGGTCCTTTACATCCTTTGTTAGTTGTATTCCTAGGTATTTTATTCTCTTTGTAGCAATTGTGAATGGCAGTTCGTTCTTGATTTGGCTCTCTTTAAGTCTGTTATTGGCGTATAGGAATGGTTGTGATTACTTTACATTGATTTTGTATCCTGAGACTTTGCTGAAGTTGCTTATCAGTTTCAGGAGATTTTTGGCTGAGACAATGGAGTCTTCTAAATATAAAATCATGTCGTCTGCCAATCGAATTTGACTTCTTCCTTTCCTAAGTGAATACACTTTATTTATTTGTCTTGCCTGATCGCTCCGAATAGAGCTTCCAATACTATATTGAATAGGAGTGGTGAGAGAGGGCATCCTTGTCTACTGCCAGATTTCAAAGGGAATGCTTTCAGTTTTTGCCCATTCAGTATGATATTGGCTTTGGGTTTGTCATAAATAGCTTTTATTATTTTGAGATACGTTCTGTTGATACCTAGTTTATTGAGTTTTTAGCATAAAGGACTGTTCAATTTTGTCAGAGGCCTTCTCTGCATCTATTGAGATAATCACGTGGTTTTTTGTCTTTGGTTCTGTTTATATGGTAAATTACATTTATAGACTTGCATATGTTGAACCAGCCTTGCATCCCCAGGATAAAGCCTACTTGATCTTGATAGATACGCTTTTGATGTGCTGTTGCAATCAGTTTGCCAGTATTTTATTGAAGATTTTTGCATCTATGTTCATCATGGATATTGGCCTGAAGTTTTCTTTTTTGTTGAGTCTCTGCCAGGTTTTGGTATCAGGATGATGTTGATCTCATAAAATGATTTGAGAAGGATTCCCTCTTTTTGGATTGTTTCGAATAGTTTCAGAAAGAGTGGTACCAGCTCCTCTTTGCATGTCTGGCAGAATTCAGCTGTGAACCCATCTGGACCTGGACTTTTTTTGGTTGGTAGGCTATTAATTGCTGCCTCAACTTCAGTCTTGTTATTGGTCTATTCAGGGTTTCGATTTCTTCCTGGTTTAGGCTTGGGAGGATGCAAGTGTCCAGGAATTTATCAATTTCTTCCAGGATTACTGGTTTATATGCATAGAGTTGTTTGTAGTAATCTCTGATGGTGGTTTGTATATCCGTGGAATCTGTGGTGATGTCTCCTTTATCGTTTTTTATTGCATCTAGTTGATTCTTCTCCCTTTTCTTTTTTATTAATCTGGCTAGCAGTCTATTTTGTTGATCTTTTCAAAAAACTAGCTCCTGGATTTATTGATTTTTTTGAAGGGCTTTTTGTGTCTCTGTCTTCTTTAGTTCTGCTCTGATCTTACTTATTTCTTGTCTTCGGCTAGCTTTTAAGTTTTTTTGATCTTGCTCCTCTAGCTCTTTCAATTCTGACGATACTGTGTTGATTTTAGATCTTTCCTTTCTTCTCATTTGGGCATTTATTGCTATGAATTTCCCTCTAGACACTGCTTTAAATGTTTCCCAGAGATTCTGCTATGTTGTGTCTTCATTCTCGTTGGTTTTGAAGAACATCTTTATTTCTACCTTCATTTCATTGTTTATCCAGTCAACATTCAACAGCCAGTTGTTCAGTTTCCATGAAGTTGTACAGTTCTGAGTTAGTTTCTGAATTCTCAGTTCTACTTTGATTGCACTGTGGTCTGAGAGACTGTTTGTTATGATTTCTGTCCTTTTGCATTTGCTGAGGAGTGATTTACTTCCAATTATGTGGTCAGTTTTACAGTAGGTGTGATGTGGTGCTAAAAAGAATGTATATTCTGTGGATTTGAGGTCGAGAGTTCTGTAGGTTTGCTTGGTCCCAGTCTGAGTTCGAGTCCTGGATATCCTTGTTAATTTTCTGTCTCGTTGATCTGTCTAATATTGACAGTGGAGTGTGAAAATCTCCCACTGTTATTGTTTGGGAGTCTAAGTCTCTTTGTAGGTCATTAAGAACTTGCTGTATGTGTCTGGGTGCTCCTGTATTGGATGCGTATATATTTAGGATCGTTAGCTCTTCTTGTTGCATTGATCCTTTTACCATTATGTAATGCCTTTCTTTGTCTCTTTTGATCTTTGTTGGTTTAAAGTCTATTTTATCAGAGACTAGGATTGCAACTCCTGGTTTTTTTTTTTTTGTTTTTTTTTATTTTGTTTTGTTTTTTCTCTCATTTGCTTGGTAAATCTTCCTCCAGCTCTTTATTTTGAGCCTCTGTGTATCCTTGCATGTGAGATGGGTTTCCTGAATACAGCATACCAATGGGTTTTGACTTTTTATCCAGTTTGCCAGTCTGTGTCTTTTGATTGGGGCATTTAGTCTATTTACATTTAAGGTTAATATTGTTATGTATGAATTCGATCCTGCCATTTTGATGCTAGCTGGTTGTTTTGCCCATTCATCGAGGCACTTTCTTCATTGTGTCAATGCTCTTTAGCATTTGGTACGTTTTTGGAGTGGCTGGTACTGGTTGTTCCTTTCTGTGTTTGGTGCTTCTTTCAGGAGCTCTTGTAAAGCAGGCCTGGTGGTGATGACATCTCTGAGCAATTACTTGTTCATAAAGGATTTTATATCTCCTTTACTTATGAAGCTTAGTTTAGCTTGATATGAAATTCTAGGTTTAAAGTTCTTTTCTTTAAGGATGTTGAATATTGGCCCCCACTCTTTTCTGGCTTGTAGGGTTTCTGCTGAGAGATCCGCTGTGACTCTGATGGGCTTCCCTTTGTGGGTAACCCAGCCTTTCTCTCTGGCTGCCCTTAGCATTTTTTCCTTCATTTCAACCCTGGTGAATCTGATGATTATGTGCCTTGGGGTTGCTCTTCTTGAGGAATATCTTTGTGGTGTTCTCTGTATTTCCTGGAGTTGAATATTTGTCTGCCTTGCTAGGTTGGGGAAGTTCTCCTGGATAATATCCTGAAGAGTATTTTCCAGCTTGGATTCATTCTCTCCGTCACATTCAGGTACACCTATCAAACATAGATTAGGTCTTTTCACATAATCCTATATTTCTTGGAGGCTTTGTTCATTTCTTTTTACTCTTTTTTGTCTAATCTTGCCTTCTCATTTTATTTCATTGAGTTGATCTTGAATCTCTGATATCCTTTCTTCTGCTTGGTCGATTCACCTATTGAAACTTGTGTATGTTTCGCGAAGTTCTTGTGTTGTGTTTTTCAGCTCCATCAATTTATTTATATTCCTCTCTAAGCTGTTTATTCTCATTAGCATTTCATCAAACCTGTTTTCAAGGTTCTTAGTTTCTTTACATTGTGTTAGAATATTTTCTTTTAGCTCAGAGAAGTTTGTTATTACCCACCTTCTGAAGCTTGTTTCTGTCAACTCATCAGACTCATTCTCCATCCAGCCTTGTTCCCTTGCTGGTGAGGAGTTGTGATCCCTTGGAGGAGGAAAGGCATTCTGGTTTTGGGTGTTTTCATCCTTTTTGTGCTGGTTTCTTCCCATCTTTGTGGATTTATCTACCTATGGTCTTTGTAGTTGGTGGCTTTCAGATGGGATCTCTGGACATCCTTTTTGTTGATGATGAAGTTATTTCTTTCTGTTTCTTCATTTTCCTTCTAACAGTCAGGCCCCTGTGCTGTAGGACTGCTGGAGGTCCACTCCAGTCCCTGCTCAGTTGGGGATCACCTGCAACAGCTGCAGAACAGTAAGGGTTGCTGCCAGTTTCTTCTCCTGTTATTTTTGTCCCAGAAAGATGCCTGCCAGATGTCAGCCTGAGCTCTCCTTTATGAGGTGTCTCTTTGGATATATGGGGTTTGGGGGTGCTGCTTGAGGAGACAGTCTGTCCCTTATAGGAGCTCATGTGCTGAGATGTGAGCTCCGTTGTTCCATTCAGAACTGCTGGGCAGGTATGTTAAAGTCTGCTGCAGTAGAACTAATGACTGCCTTTTCTTCCCAGGTGCTCTGTCCCGGGAAGGTGGGGCTTTATTTATAAGTTCCTGTCGTGCTTCTGCCTTTTTTCAGAGATGCCTTGCCCAGTGAGGAGGTAGTCTAGTCACAGTCTGCCAGCAGAGGCGTTGCTGATCTGCCGTGGGCTCTGCCCAGCTGCTGTGTGAACTTTCTTGCAGTTTTGTTTATAGGGATATAGTTAGAACTACCTTGGTAATGGCGGTCTGCCTCAGTAATGGCAGACTGTCTCTGTAATGGCAGACTGCCTCAGTAGTGGCGGACTGCCTCGGTGGTGGCGGTCTGCCTCGGTGGTGGCGGACTGCCTCGGTAGTGGTGGACTGCCTCGGTAATGGCAGATGCCCTTCCCTCCGCAGAGCTGGACCATCCCAGGTCCAGCTGTGCTTGCCATGAAACTCTCATTCCAGAGCATTTCAGATTGCTGGTCTTTGTGGGGGTGGGACCAGCCAAGCCAGATCACCTGGCTCTCTGTTTCAGCCCCCTTTTTTTCAGTTGAACAGGTTACTCTGTCTCCCAGGCATTCCAGTCGCCAGTTGAAATGGTGCCCGGATTTGCATGTCTTTGTGCGGAGACCTGCTGTGCCAAATGAAACAGCCATGCTGGAGACTCGTGGTGCTTTTTTGCCAGGGAATCTCCTGGTTTGTGGTCAGTAAAAATTTGTTTGGAAATGTGGTGATCACTCACCCTCTGTGTTTTCGCTGGAAACTGCAATCCAGAGATGTTCCTATTCGGCCATCTTGGGTCATCCTCCCATGATAAGCCCTTTTCTGCTCTTCTTAGTCCATTTCTTCCCCTCCTTTCCTTCCACGTGTGCACAGTACACTTACCCAGGAAGCTGCTGTATGCACACACACCCCCATCAACATGATTGAGGTGCTGCAGAGTTAGTGTGAAGCAACTCACTTTCCAGGGGTGGAGAGAAAACATGAACATCTGTGACTGTAACCTGATTTGAAGTGGCCTGAGTAGAACAGAGTACAGATGCAGTGCTTCAATTATTCAGAGATTATTTTTGGTTCAGGAGAATTTGGAAAGTCTTCATTGAAGGGCTGACAGTTGGCCTGAGACCTGAGAATCAGGCACAGTTGTGCTTTCCAATGAGGGCAAAGATTTTCTAGGTTACGAAACCACGACAGCAAAGGCACAGACATGGGACAAGCCTGCCATCAAGTACAATGTCATGTCATGATGTCATTCAGACCTTGTTTCCCAAAGATTCTGCCTAACTAGCTTTTTTAAACTTAAAAGCAATATACAGAAAACAGTAAGTACAAGTGATAGTAAAAATGGAACAATAAAAATTATTCACTTTTCATGCACTTTTTCCTTTTTTGATTGGTTTTAGATATTGTACATTGCAAATATTTTTCCAGTTTTATCATTTAACTTTTTGTATTTTAAATCCTATTTTTTTTAAGAAAATAATCGCAACAAAAGACCAGCATCTCAGGAATTCACTAATGAAAATGAGTCATCAGAATTAGTAAAAAGTTTGAATGACTAATTTATTCGTAGAATTTTGATTTTATTATGTTACACCTCTTGTGTCACCCTTAATTGCCAAACTAAGTCCTAGTAATTAGAGCTCTTGGAGACCATGTTTTAATAAATAGATAGTGATTGTTTCATTTTGTAGTGCAAACAAGTTCATTGTTTACTAGGTTAACTTCATCTCTAACATCTTATGTTGTTGATCAGTTTAGGGAAATATTTTATTTTTAAATAAATGTAGTATTTTCGCCTAATTTCTAAACAAATTATCATAAATTCTAAGTTAATGGTTTCACAATTCTATAGTGATATAAAACAGTCCATATCTATCTCATTTTATTATCATAACGGCACAATTTTAGGCCTCCTTTTGGTTTCCATTTTAGGCATTAGAAATTTACTAAAATATTTCCTGTAATCCTATTAGTTTTACTGGTGACTTTAAGTGAAACATTTTGTGAGAATTGTCTTTGTAAAGTTCACCCTCCCTGGTCTGGTGTTGAGGAACCTCCATGCTGTTCTTAATGTTTTATTATGTGTAACACAATCACCCTCAGTTTCCCAACAGAAATACTGTGCTTTAAAACTTTCACTTTTTCCATGACACATCTATTCTTGCACCCCTTAGCTTGTCCTTTCATGTCTACCCGTCACCTACAGAGTAAAGTTTGAGAGCAGAACTTTGTAGCCAAAACCCCACTCAAATCCTACCTTCACCACATGTGATGCATCTTAAAGGAAATCACTCATTTTCTCTTGGCATCAGCTTCCTTGTCTAGGAAGGGGGAGCAGTGTGGTTGCCCTACAGCATTGTTGGGAAGACCAATGAGAAAAGGCCTGTAAAGCCCTCAGCCGTCCCTGAGTGCAGAGTGAGCCCTCTGGAGGTGGCACCGCTGCCTTGATCTCCTGAGCAGTGCACAGGTTCCTCCTCCCTCCCAGGCCTGCTCAACCAGGTCCACGCTGCACCAGCTCCGTAGGCATACCTGCCACGCAGTCTTGTGGAAGCACTTCCTCCGTTGGCCCTTAACATGTGGGCTATGGTGCTTCTCTCTCCTCAGATGTCCTTATCCACCCTCAGACATCTCCAAGTGTCCCTGCAGGCCAATGTTCCTCTAGGGGATGTTACCTGGCCCCCGCCACCCTAGGCACACCCAGAAGCGCTTTGTCCCTGCTTCCTGGACCTGGCACACATCTCTGCTGCAAGCATTGTCATGGAAATGGCAGTTCTTCCCTCACACACATTCCCTTGACCATATGCATTTTAAAACTTTAGAATTAATTTTTTAAAATTCTAACTGTGAAATATTTCAGACAAGTGGAAAGCTGTAATTGGATACCAGTGTATGCCACTAAGATTTAACACATATGAACATTTTAAAGAGAAAACAGTTTTGCAAAAAACCTAGCCCTCATCCCACTTTCCTCTTTGCTGGAGAAAACATTAACCTGAAGTTGGTGCTACTCTTTCTAATCAGTATCTTTATATTTTATTATATATTTTCATCCCCATAATTCTCTAGAATGTCATTTGTATATTTTTTAAATTCACATAAATATTTTCACCTTTAAGGTGGTTACCCTCAAATATTTAACAAGTGTAATTGACTGAACAGAGTCTAAAATTTACCAACATGTTCTGAACATGAATAGGCCTCACTTCTCTTACATTGTTCATTTTTGTGGTCTGCTGTCTGGGTTCTACCTGGTTTTAATTTCCAGGTTGGTTATAAGAACAACACAAAGTCATATTTTCCTGCTTGGTGCTGATTTAGCCTTTCAGTGTGTTTAACTCATCATCACTTCTCTCGTTCTGCCCCTCCTTCTGGGTTTCATATCCTTACAGAAGTTTCTTCTTCAGAAATCACTTCCCATTGGAAGGCTAGAAATAGGTTTATTTTCTCCTCACTCTCTTTTTCTCCCACTTTTATTTTGGAAAATTTCAACCTGCAGAAATGGAAGGTGGATTAACTGAGTACCTTACACCCTTCACCCAGATTCACCAACCGTGAGCATTTTGCTGCTTTGAGTCTCCTCTCTCCTTCTCTCTTTTCCTCCCCTCTTTCCCTCTCTGTCAAACATACTCTTTTTAGATTGAAGTATTTGCAAATTTGTTGCAGACGTGCCTCCCTCATACTCCAGCATTCTCCGATGTAACCATCATAAAATTATTGCTCTTGAAAATTTAGCATTGATTTACATGTAGTACTATTATCTAATATATCATTCAAATTCAAATGTGCCTTATTGTAGCAAAAAAAAATAAAGACCTTTATAGCTTCTTTTTTTCAATTCCAGCATCCAATTAAGGATTATTTACTGTATTTAGTTCTCATGTCCCCTTCACTTCTTACTCATAACCTAATTGTTCCCTGGCCTTTTGTAATGTCGTTCAGTCTTGAATTTGGCTGTTTCTTCTTTGTTAGACTCAAGTCTTAATGACCCCCACGCCCTTCTCAGTGCACCACGCCAGAGGCCACTTGATGTCAGGTTGTCCAATTATTGATTATTTTGAATGTGATTATTAGGCTAAATGAGGACCAACAAATTTGTTCAAATGTAAAGGTGCATTTTTCCTTTGTGATTTATTAGTAATCTGTGTGGTAATACATTGAAACTATGGGACTATTCTGTTTCTTAACACTCTTTACTCATTCACGGATGACTCTTGCCTCAGTCAAATATTACCATGTTGTTTGTATCCTAACTTCTACCATCCTATCTATGTTAGTGTTCTTCTGTAAATAACTCCTTTTCCTTCTTCACATTCCCCATTCCTTTTTTTTTTTTTTTGGAAGGGACTTGTGTTCTTTGTGTTAATTCAGTATGTTATAATATTCCATTACTTATGTGGATGTTCACGTGGTTTCATATTTGGCTGCCGGGAGTGGCTTCAGAGTGTCTCCTGTACCTTTTCTGCATGTTCTCATCTGTCTTTAAGTATTTCTCACTTTCTAGCATAACAAGGTGCTCCAGACTCACCTGTATTTTTCTTGCCCTAGCCCTGGAATCAGCCATTTCTCCGAGAAGCTTTGGTGTGTCTTTTGAGTGCAATATGGTATTTACAAACCAAGATCTGGCAGCTGGATGTGCTTATTACTTCCACGGTATGCTTACTCCCAGGCTCTTCAGTGGCTAAGAATGTGTGTGTGTGTGTGTGTGTGTGTGTGTGTGTGTGTGTGTGTGTGTTTTAAATCATGAGTTTACATCGGCACCTCCAATTCCAGTTCAACATCACAGGGTTCTTTCTCTCCTTCACCCATTCCATGTTTGTGTCTCCTTTCTCCCATAATAAGAACACTGATTCCCAATCACATTCATATGTTTACTCATTTATTCACACAAAATTGTTTTAGAATTGCTATACGAATACTACTACTAACTACAAACTCATTAAGAGAAATTTAATATTTCCTTCTAGTTCTTCCTGTGCCAGGATGTCTCATAAAGGGTTACAGTCAGATATTGAGCTCTAAACATTCTTCCCTTAATTATGTTTTCCTCTTCTCTTTGTTATATTACCTATTTGATGTACAGTTAGGTTCATTTGTTTCTTTGTAGGAAAAATTTTCTGTGTCTTAATCAAATAATACATTTGTGGATATATAAACTATTAGCATAGTTCAAAAGTCAAAACTACATGGGAAGATGTGGTCAGAGATGCCTCATGGCCTTCCTTGTCTATACCTTGTACCCCATTCTCAACAATGCTTTATAAACAGCTATTTTCATGAGTTTCTGATATATTCTTTATAGATTTTATCGTTTGCTTGTTTTTGTTTGTTTTGCTAAAATAAGCATATAGTACCAAATGACAGAAAAAAATTTGCAAATTATATACCTGATAAGGGTCATTGTCCACAATACATAAAGAATTTTTACCACTCAACAATAAAAAGACAAATGGCCTAATTTTAAAATGGTCAAAGGATTTTAATAGACAGTTTTCCAAAGAAGATAAACAAATGGCCAATAAACACATGCGAAAATGCTTAACATAATTAACCATCAGGGAAATGCAAGTCAGTACCACAATGAGGTACCTGTTTATTCTCACTAGTGTGACCATTTTTTGTTAATGGGAAATAGGAAGTGTTGGCAAGAAGTGGAGAAATTTTAACCCTTATGCATTGTTTATTGGAATGTAAAATGGTACCGCTACTATGGAAAAGAGTTTGGCACTTCCTCAAAAAGTTAAATATGGAGTTACCGTATGACCTAGGGATTCCGCTCTTAGGTATGTATGCAAGAGAACTGAAAGCATATGTTCACCCAAAAAAATGGTGCACACATGTTTTTAGCAGCCTTATTCAATAATGGCTAAAAAGCAGAAACAACCCAGATATCCATCAGCAGATGAATGGGTAAACAGTGTGTGACATATCCATCCATATAATGGAATATTGCTCAGCTATCAAAAGGAATGAAATACTACTATGTGGTATGTGATAGTTTGGATGTTTGTCCCTTCCAAGCCTCATGTTGAAATTGGATCCCCAGGGTTAGAGGTGGAGCTTAATGGGAAGTGTCTGCCTCACGAGATGGGTCGCTCATGAATACATTAGTGCTGTCCCTTGGGAGTGAGTTCTTGCTCTATTGGTTCCTGAGAGAGCTGGTTGTTAAAAAGAGCCTGGCCCCACCCGGACTCTCTCTTGCTTTCTCTCTGGCCATGTAATCTCTGCATATGAGGCTCCCCATCCCCTTCCACTATGAGTGGAAGCAGCCTGATGCCCTCACCAGAGGCAGACATTCAATCTTGAACTTCCCAGTCATCAGAATTGTGAGCCAAATACACCTCTTTTCTTTATAAACTATGCAGTCTCAGGTATTCTGTTACAGTAACACAAAACAGACTGAGATGTGTTACAACATAGATGAACCTTGAAAACATTATGCTGAGTGAAAGAAGCTAGACACAAATACCCACATGCTTTATGAATCAGTTGATAGGAAATGTGCAAAATAGACAAATCCATAGAGACAGAAAATAGAGTAGTAGTTGGCAGGGACTGTGGGGAGAGGGACAGTGGAAAGTCACTGCTGAAGAGTATAGGATTTCCTTTTGAACTGGTGAAAATACTCTGGAAGTAGGCAGTGGTACTCAACCTTGTAAATATGACATAATATAAATATTATGCAATAAAACTAGCCTGGTGCAGTGGCTCACACCTGTAATTCACTTTGAGAGGCCAAGGTGGGAGGATCGCTTGAGTCCAGGAGCTCAAGAGCAGCCTGAGCAACATAGCAAGACCCTTCTCTACAAGAAATATATAAAAATTAGCCAGGTGTGCTGGTGCACACTTGTAGTCACAGCTACTCAGCAGGCTGAGGTGGGAGGATGGCTTGAGCCCAGAATATCAAGGCTGCAGTGGATTATAGTCACGTCACTTCACTCCAGCCTGGGAGACAGAGTGAGACCATGTATCTAAAAAAAAGTTAATAATAAGAATAAAACCTACTCAACTGTGTGTTTTACAATGGTAGCTTTTATGATATATAAATTATATCTCAATAAAAATATAAGTATTTTTAAAATATAATCATCAGCACCTTGTTTTTTTCCAATTAATTTCTTGGAAATCAGCCCACATCAGTTCATAGATATCTTCACCATTCTTTTTTTTTAAATAGCTGCTGCACATTTGTTAGATTGTGATTTATTGTATCAGTCTCCTATATGGACATTTAAGCTGCTTTCAATATTTTTCTATTATAAATAATGCTGCAATGAATATTTATGCATTATTTTTGTATCATTGGGGGTAATCTTACCCTCATTCTTGAATGATAGTCTGGATGTATATAAAACTCTAGGTTGATATTTTACTTTCTTTCAATCCTTTGACGTTATTGTTACATTTTCTTTTAGGCTCTCTATGTTTCTGATAAGAAATTTGCTTTCAGTATAATTATTCTATTGTGGATAATCTTTCTCTACGGTTTTTAGAATTTTTTTTCCTTATCTTTGCTTATCTACGGTTTCACTAGGTATTTTCTCCTGTTTAAGAATCATTATGCTTCTTATTTCTTTAGAATTATGTTCTTTATCAATTCCAGAGTGGTTTTTTTTTTCTTTTCTTTTCTTTTTTTTTTTTTTTAAGAAGAAATGTCTTGCTCTGTTGTCCTGACTGGAGTTCAGTGGCACAATCATAGCTCACTGTAACCCCGAACTCCTGGGTTCAAGTAATCTTCCAGACTCAGCCTCTAGAGTAGCAAGGACCACAAACACATGGCACCATCCCTGGCTAATTAAAAATAAAAATATTAGAGATAAGTGTCTTGTTGTGTTGCCCAGGCTGGTCTTAAACTCCTGGCCTCAAGCAATCCTCCCACCTCAGCCTCCCAAAGTGCTGGGATTACAGGTATGAGCCACTGCACCTGGCTTCAGTTTCAAAATTCTTACCCTTATTTTTTCTGAATATTTCTTTTCTTTCATTTGTTTTAGTCTCTTTCTAAAACTTCTATTTAAGCACATTTTGCATCTTCTCATTTTTCCTAATTTTCTCTTAACTTCCCATTCATCATTTCTGTCTCTTTTTGCTACATTCTGGAAAATTTCCTCAATCTCTTTTTCATTCAGTTATTTTCTCTTTAGCTTGTCTTACCTGATGTTTATCCTCAGCTTTGAGTTCTTAATTCCAATGACTATATTTTTCGTCTGTAGTTCCATTTGCTACTTTTCAAATCCACCTTTTTATTGTGTTCTAGTATTTTATTAGAATTTTAATTCTTCTTTTACATTTAATCATTTTAAACTTATTTATCTTATAATGCCTCCCAAATTATTATATTACCTTCAGGGGTGACCATTCTTTTTTCAGAACGTACTAATCTTTACAATGGTCGCTGTGTATGTGTGAGAGAGGGAGGAGAGAGAGAGAAGAAAGAGCTCATCTCCATTAATTAATTGTTACATTCATGGAACTCTCATGCTCCCTGGATTATGTCTTCCCATGAAATGGTTTTACCTCTGCTTGTGCTATTGTCCTGCTGGTTTCAGTGGTTTAGAGCTGGTTTAAATTAAATTTTCAGATTAAGGAGCCCTCCAAAACACAGGTGGCATTTCTGTGTCGCCCAGGCTGGAGTGCAGTGGCATGATCTTGACTCACAGTAACTTCTGCCTCCCGGGTTCAAGCAGTTCTTTGGCCTCAGGCTCCTGAATAGCTGGGACTATAGGTACAAGCCACCACGCCCAACTAATTTTTTTCTATTTTTTAGTAGAGATGGGGTTTCACCCTGTTGCCCAGGCTAGTTGCGAACTCCTGAGTTCAGGCAATCCACCTGTCTCGGCCTCCCAGAGTGTTGGGATTACAGGCATGAGCCACTGGGCCACCCTCTGTGTCTTTTTTGATTTTCTTTCTAGCACATGCTGTCTTCTTTTTTCCATCAAGCTTACCTTTTCATTTAAAATTTCCTTCTTAAATTTCGCCTAGAATCTTATATGCTTATGGGAGGAATAGGGTCCGTGACAGTATATTCTGACATGTTGCTAAAATCAGATATATTTAAATATATTCTCTCTCTTTTTTAATATAAAGATATCTATTTATAAAACTTAAAACTTGCCGTTTTAACCATGCCACTTAGTAGTATTAATTACATGTACATTGTTGTATAAACATCATCCATATCTATTTCAAAAATGTTTTATCACCCAAACAGAAACTCTGCACATATTAAACAATAACTCCTCTATTCCCACCTCCTCAGTGGCCACTGGTAGTCTCTATTCTGCCTGTTATCTCTGTGGATTTGTGTATTTGAGATATTTCACATATCTGGAATCATGTATTTGTCCTTTTGTGTCTGGCTTATTTCAGTTAACATAATGTTTTTAAGGGTTGTCCAGATTATAGCATGTGTCAAAACCTCATTTCCTTTTATGGCTGAACACGATTGCATTATCTGACATACCACACTTTGTTTATCCACTTGCTGTTGATGCACATTTAGGTTGTTGCTGCCTTTTGGTTATTGTGAATAATTCTGCAGTGAACATTCGTGTACAAGTATCTGTTTGACTCTCTATGTTCACTTCCTTGGGATATATCTCTGGTAGTGGGATTACTGCGTCTTATAGCAACTTTGTGTTTTTAAAATAGACTCTTAGCAAAATGAAATAAATCACAAAGACACAGCACCCCAACAGCAGAGGTGGTGAGGGTCTTGTATCATCTCTCATCTATTTAGGTTAATATATATGGTATTCAAAGTTAAGAGCAAACTGTTTTGTTCTAGAACTGCCCAGTTCTTGTTTCCTATTGATCTGCTGTGTACACCATGTCCATCTAGTGTGAGTTTCAATGGAACTAAAATACTTTGATTGAGCAAGGGCTTGTGTGTGTATTGTTTACTTTTAAAATCATTGTTTCAGGAGGGATTTTTGTTGGCTTGGGGTTTAGAGGTGATACTGAAGCACTACTCATTCCTGCTTCGATACATTGTTCCCCAGAGCCTTCTCATCCCTTCTATGCTGCTTAGCTTTCATTATTTAACAAACATTTACTGAGTGCCAATAATGTGCTGGCTTCTGCGATACACATAAAGAAAATTGACCCTGGAACAGCTTTGCTGAGGGCTGCTGTAGGGAAAGCACAGAATATTCAGGGGGTCATATGCATAACTCAAATGAGTGCTGTGTGTCCCACTCACTTTTCACATCGGGCTGCAAATAATAAACACTCACTTAAGTTCCAGAAAGGGATGGAAAATTCATTGCACAAGTGCAAGTGGGAACAGGGAAGGCAGGATTCTTGGGAATGTTGCCAGATCCAGGAGACGATCAGCTTGATCTTGTTCCCCACCACAAACCTCGTGTCCCAACAGCATTGACAGATCCCTTCATACACTGCTGGCCAGATGCTCCCTGCAGTGCACTCAACTGTGTCCCAGGATTACTGGGTCATTTGGAAACTGCATAGAGATTCATAGGCAGCCTCCCCTGAAAGGATGATATTCTGATGCTTACCCCATATGGTACACCCACCATTCATCTCTTCCTTCCTTTAAATATTCCGGCAACTATTCATCTCAAACTCTTATCACACCTAAGCCTATGCTGATAATTGCCTTTTCCTCCAAATCCCCTTTAATATATTTTTCATGTCAAGGGGGAAATCATCTTCTTTTGTAAGAGAATACATAATAAATTTATTTTCCCTGTGCCTCCCAGGTGTCTAGAGTGGGAGTCAGGAAAAGGAAGCATTCTTTAGGGGTCTCAGGAGGAAATAACTTACTTTTTTTTTGGTGGGGGGGTACCATAGAATACAGAGACAATGATCCACGTTTGAAAGTATGGGTTGGACTCTCCTCCTTCCCTAGGTGTTCCTTCCACCAGTGTGGGTGACTATGGATCCTGGGATGCGTCACCAGGAGATGAAGGTGAGGCCACTCCCAGATGGCTGTCCCCTGCTCAGGTGAGCTGGGGTGGGAGGAGATGAAGAGGATAGCCCCTCTGACTGCGCCTTTTCACCCCTTTCTCTCAGTTGCCCTAAAAGTTACTTATTTCTGGAGTCTACTTTAGAAATAAATAGGAAGTATCTTGGCATAAGTCAGAGAAGTGTCCAGGGCAGACCATCTTCAGACACAGCAAGATACTCCATCAGACCCGTTTTTCACTACTGAGTTCTGCTGTCCTTTAGTTCAGCTCTGCTCTCCAGCAGGCTCTTCAGTAGTGACCAGATGGCCACCAATAACTCCAGGCTTAAATCCTGCCTGGTCTGTGGAGCGAATGCCCCATCTACTCTGCAGGCACTGCTGTTGGCCATTGCGAGGAGCAGCTGTGGAGCAGGGCTGGGTGGAGTGGCCTCTGCCCATCCTGAGGGGCCTCCTCTATCCTCCAGTTGTGGCCTCTGCTCAGGCTTATGTGGCCACCCAGCAGCACTGTCTACCGTTGATACTTCTGCCGGTCCCTACCTCTCCCAAAGACAATAAGCTCAGGAAATGTGGGGGACAGGGACGGTGTTAGTGACCCCACCGCGCCCACTACAGCGTCGAGCACTCATCACATGTGTGTCCATGGAGCTGGCCCATGTGTGCTCTCCAGTATGAGGCTATATTATGTCTGGGGATACACAAAAACACAACTTTAAAGTAGAAATTTTTTTAATTTACTACAAAGAAGCTCAGGGATTAAAGAACTGTCCATCTCTTAATTCTCATGGTCAATGGCTTTATCTTTTCACATAGCGTGCTTGCCTAAAGTGAAGCACCCCTTCAAATATAAATCAGCCTTTTTTTGAATAAAAGTTAAATACAACAGGATGGAAATACAGCCTTGAAAACCTATAATGAGCAGGAGGGATTATTATGAATCTACACCCCAGGGAAGTGAATATTTCATATTAGAAAAAGTAGAGGCCAAGGGCAAGGTTCATTTAAAATGTATAAAAATAATAAAAGCACTCATGGATGCAAAGGCCATCTGAAAGGGCCGTTCACTTAGGCTGATGTGGAATCATTGTGTTTCTTTGCAGGGGGGACGAAAATGTCCTTTGTGCGAATGGCCCCCTGCGTGGTGCTGCGTCAGCAGACAGGCGCATTATTTTCCCCTGGAATGTGCAGCGCTTGGTGCCTCTGTTCTCTCTGTAGCACACAGAGCCAAACAGAGAGAGAAGCTGAGCGTTTCAAAGAGAGACAAAACAAAAACAGATTATTCTGCTGTGCTGCTGCATTGCCACAGCACAATACTCTGTTCAAAATTGTCTCTTGTCAGGCACATTTTTCAAACAGTATTGTTTACAAAGGCTCTCTGTGTTGGAGAATTTGCATGTGTAGGGAAAATGGCTGCATGTTGCAGAATATTTCCTGAAGAGGACAGATTTTGTGTGTGTGTCCCAGGCATCTGGGTCCTTAGCATTTTGGAAGGTGCCTGAGCTTTTGGAGATCATCAAAAAGTACTGAGTCATTGTGCCATTCTGTTACCTTCAGTGCTACCAGACTCATCTGAAGCTTTTTTGTTTGTTTGTTTTTTCTTTTGAGACGGAGTCTCGCTCTGTCACCCAGGCTGGAGTGCAGTGGCACAATACTGGCTCATTGCAACCTCCGCCTCCAGGGTTCAAGCAATTCTCCTGCCTCAGCCTCCCGAATAGCTGGGATTACAGGCACACACCACCACAACTGGCTAATTTTTTGTTTTTTTAGTAGAGACGGGGTTTCACCATGTTGGCCAGGCTGGTCTCAAACTCCTAGCCTCAAATGAACCGCACATTGGCCTCCCAAAGTGCTGGGAGGCCAAGGTGCAGATATATAGGCGTGAGCCACCACGCCCTGCCAGTCTGAAGTTTCTATAGGCCTCTAAGTAGGTCTTTCTCAGACCTCAATCTTGTTTTTTGCATAAGTATACTGCCCAGGCTCATGTGATTGAAAGGTGTAGAATGGGACATCTTCCTTTCCTATTCCCAAGGCATGGTACGTATTAACACTTCAGTGTTAATTTCTGGAATTCAGGTCACCTGAAAGGCCAGTTTGAGGGTGTTTCTGTCTGAATAGCTGATGATTCCTCTCCTTGCATCCATCATGACCAATTATCCAGAAAAATTGATTATTCAGATCGTTAAATCCCCAATTAGTCTGGATAATCAGCATCTTGTATCAATAAACGTGGCCCACGCTGTGGAGCAGGGTGGGCTTCTTCCTGGGGCCCTGGGGCTCCTCTCTCCCCAAGCTCAGGGGTGCTGCTCTGTCTCATGCTGCCTCCTCTCTGGGCATTCTGCTCTCCTCCAGCACTGCTGATGCAGGGACTTCCCAAGAGGATGGCCTGGCCTCTGGACCAGCTGTCCATTTTGAGGGGACTAGAGTGGCCCAGCTGGAGACTTAAGCAGTCTTTCTTTTTAATTGTGATAAAAGTTAAAAGGACACACAAAAAATCACAGATCAATCTGAAGGCGCACGTGCTCACATGGCTGCTGTGGCTGTGGGATTGTTCCCTCTGCCTGTGGAATGGCTGCATTTCAAACCCATGCTTCTTTGTCCTCTAGCATCTGCACCCCCAATTTACTTGGGGTGGCAATCAGAATTAGGCAGCCTACTGTCTTTGTTGGGCTGCTGTAACAAAATGGCATAGACTGAGTGGCTTGTCAGCAATGGAAACTTAACATTCACAGTTCTGGAGGCTGTGAAGTCCAAGATCAAGGCGCCAGCACATTTCGTGTCTGGTAAGAGCTCATTTCTTGGTTTGCTGTGTCCTGACCTGGCGGAAAGGACAGAGAGACTCCATCAGGCCTCATGAGGAAGGGCACTAATCCCATTCACAAGGGCTCTGCCCCCATGATCCAATCTCCTCCCCAAAGCCCGACCTCTTAATGCTATCACATTGGGTAGCAGGTTTCAACATACAAATTCTGGGAGGACACATTCAGACCACATCACCTGCCCAAGGTTTTACAACCAGTGGGTAGCCCAGTCCAGCCAGCTCTTTACTGTACCCATTTTGTCTCTACTTCTGTATTAGGTGTTGGAGGAGGGAGATCATACAGGTGTTAAAATGAGTCAGATGAACAAGGAGCAGGCTCTGCCCTAGAGGAGCTTAAGGGGAAATCGTCAATTTCCCTCAGCAGTGCATTATGCTATAATCTAGCACAGGGCGCAGATATGTGACCTGAGGGAGCTGGTTAAAGCTCCACCTTGCTGTGGAGACATTTGACTTGCACTGTGAAGGATGACTCAAAACAGAGATGTGGAGGTGGGAAGGACATTCTAGAGAAGGAGCCAGCTCAAGCAAGAGCTTGTAGGTGCAGGGGTGTGCAGGCCAAGGGGCCTTAGAACAAAGAGTCAGCAAAGCAAGTCTGGGAAACAAACCAAGCTACAGAGGAGCTTCAGCAGAGTTGACATTTATTTTATGCCCTCATTGAAGGTTTAAAGCCGAAGAGCTCTGTGATGAACACTATGTTTTAGGAAGATGACTCCGTAATAGAGAGGATGAGCCGGAGGATCCATTCTAAATGTGTTTCTTAGGCTATAGGAGAAGAAGCTTTCTTTATTTCTTCCAGAATTTGCTTTCAGATGCTAATGCATGTACTGTGAGCTCTGAGAAGAGAGAGAGTTCCAAAACGTATTTGACCACAAAACCTCTTTTTCTTGGTAACTGGTGCATGGTAGGCCCTCAGTGTTTTTGCGTGAACAAATAAGCAAGTACCACAGAGCGTGGTGCAAGAAACACTGCGTTCTGTAAGGGGATGAAGCAAGAAGAAAGGCCAGTGAGAGGCTCTGATATTTATCCGGGGGACAAGGTACTGATTGTTCAAGCTAAGTTTCAATGGACTGAAGATAGGGAAGCCAGCTACCCACAACTCCTCCAGGCAACCTCCTCTCCCAGGCAGGCATGGTTGGGGCACCCCCTTCTGGGCTCTCCTGCCTCCTGGGCCCACCCCACCAATGGCTTTTCATGCATTCACTCATCGTTCACCTCTGGCAGAGACTGGCACAGTCTGGCCTGTGGAGACTCAAGACAGTTTACAGAAGGAAGAGGAAAGAGACCTAAGAGACTTGGCAGCTGGGTGGAGAAGAAGACCCGACTTCTTTATTTATACATTGACTTACTTGAAAAATATTTGCAGTCCTTAACCAAAAAGTGCAGTGACTTCTCCACTACAGCATCTGTTCCTATGAGATGCAAGTGATGGTTTTCATGTAAGGGCTCAAAGAAACCATGGAGGGCAGAGGGCGAGCAAGACATGGATCATGCTCCTGTTTTTCTCTTCTGTTCCTTTTCCCCTCCCCTTCTAAAGTGGGGACTTGTGATTAAGGAGAGTTTAATGACAGGGAAAACAGGTAAAAAGAAGAAGAGGTTACCTGAAGGAAGCATTTGGGATGAGGGCAGAGCGAGGGACACTGGGGGGCCCTGCCATGAAGCTTTCAAGGCATCATGTGGAAGCGCCTCTAGCTTCTGGCTCAGGCCTCAAAATGGCTCTGGGTCTTCTAGCCTCCTGGGCCTTTCCTCTGCTTTCTTCTGACCTTTCTCTCACACCTTATCTTTATTCCCCTCATCCATTATTTTCTCTGGAATATGTCACTGCTCTGGTGTCATCCTTTTCCTCATTAAACTCCCAACTCTCCTAAACCCCATTGAGTAAGTTCACCAGTGGTTTCTGGATGTTCATCCATTCTTGTTCTCTCTAAGTATAGCAAAAATAAGAAAACTTATTTTGGGGTAGACAGATGCTGACCTCTGACAATTTCTCTTTGATTTTCCTCTACATTTTCTCTTTTTTTTTTTTTTTTTTTTTTGTTAGTTTGTTTTACTAATCTTGAAGCCAGAGTAAATAAAAATGACTGGAGGTGACTGATTTGCCACAGGTTATACATCAGGTTAGTGGTGATACTAGCACCAAGGCCCAGGATTGATTCTGCTATACCGCACTCCCTTCCCTGACAGCACCTGCTTTTCTGAAAGCTTCTTGCTTTATTATCAAGAAAGCAGCATCTACTCCAGATGTTGATAAAAAGGTAAGGAGCAGTTCTGAAGGCCCAGCACTGGTGATAGACTGGGGATAGCTTAGCATTTTGCATTTAGTGCAAACACATTTGCAGCTTTTCCTCATATTTGTTTGAAAGCATTTGCATTATACAGTTCATTTATGCCCTTATCATAACTAGGTGCAAGTTGCTGCTGCAATATGCTTGTCTGCGTTATTACTGTGCTTGCCTTTTTTCATTCCTGCTCGTCTTACATTATTGCGTCTTACTGGCTTCATGTCAGATCTTTTAAATGTTTATAATATTCTGCTTTCAGAAATCGGGAGGGGGCAAAGATCGTTATGTCAAAATTCAGAGAAAATGAAGAAATGTGTGCACATGTGTACATATAGAGAGAAACTGCATGGAAATCACAGCAAGGTTGTGGCAGAAATGAGAAAACCTAAGATTAACGGCTTAGAGTGTTTTTATGCTCCTGGAACTCAGAAATGGTATGTTTGCAGTTGCTGCACAAACACAGTCTAATTGCTGATGCTATTTTTAAAAAGCATGCTGAAACCATGAAGGCAGGGAAGTTCAAAGCCTTGCTCTTGCATGTGTGCAGTCATCTTTCCCAACTCTTATTGCAAAATGATTTTTTGCTTGAGGACAGAGAATTGGGTATCTGTGACAGCCACAGTGACATGAGCTGGGAAGTGTCTCCAGAGTAGCTCCAGCACAGCCCTGATGGCCCATTGGGTAATTAAAAGCCAAATGGAATGTTAAAAAAAAGTCCATACAATTTGACCGGTTAATTTGCTTGCTTTTTTGAGAATTTAAAGGAGACCTTCAGAATCATTGGAACTTTTAATAAGAAATCCTTTCAAAAGTCTTCAAAAGAAAGTATATGTTTTATGTGTCAAAGTGACTGGGAAGATTGAACTTATGTTAGGTGGGTGTTGATGATATGGATGCAGCTGTCAAACTCGAATCATACGCCACCCTTCAGCCAACTTTGTAAGACATATTCCTCTTGGAAAACTTTGAATTGCTGATTATTCACTTGTATGGCCGTGGAACCTAAGAGCTTTAAATTAGCCCCTAAGAGCACAAGAAGTTGAAAGTATTTTCCAAATCACAGGGTCTCCATGGGAATGACCTGGTAGGAGCAGGGGTAGGATAAGCTGGAGGAAGCTGGAGCCTGGCTTCTGCCTCGTTTTGCGGAGCTCACTTGCTGTAAAAAGCCAGTGGCTGGGGCAGTGGGGAAAGGGCCTTGTTGGAAGCGGGGGAGTCTTTGGTAGGTGACCCCTGAAGGGCATGTACACTGATGTGGTTTGGCTGTGTCCCCACCCAAATCTCATCTTGAATTGTAGCTCCCATAATTCCCACATGTTGTGGGAGGGTCCCGGTGGGAGATAATTGATCATGGGGGCAGTTTCCCCCATACTGTTCTCATGGTAGTGAGTAAGTCTTGTGAGATCTGATGGTTTTATCAGGGGTTTCCCCTTTTGCTTGGCTCTCATTCTGTCTTGCCCACCTCCATGTAAGACGTTCCTTTGCTCTTCCTTCATCTTCCACCATGACTGTGAGGCCTCCCTAGTCATATGGAACTGTGAGTCCATGAAGCCTCTTTTTCTTTATAAATTTCCCAGTCTTGGGTATGTCTTTATTAGCAGTGTGATAAAGGACTAATACATACCCTAACCAACCATCCTCTGTGGCCAACTCCAAGTTGTCGTGAAAATTGATAAAGTACCCTTGAGAGCTTAGTACCAAGTCATGTACTGAATGACTAGGTTTTACACGCTCTAGCCTCCTTCCACCTGGACCACTCTATCTAAAACCTGGCCTGGCCAGGTCACATTTTGGATAACTATTCATTTTGTAGATATTTTACTTTTTTATTTAGCAAACTGCTGTTTATTTTATTATTATTCATCACTTTATTAAGTAGAAGGAGACATTAATCTCTGAAAAGTCTGTCCTTTTACTTCTGTAAACCAAAAAGTGACTGGAACAGATCTCAATCAATTAGAAGTTTATTTTATCAAGCTTGAGGAGACGCCTGGGAAGAAGAAACACAAGTTGTAGCAGGATCTTGGCCTGTGCTTTTTCCAAAGAGTGTTTTGGGAAATTCAGAATTTAGAGAAAAGAACAAGCAGGAAGGGGAGAAAGAGAAGGAGGGAGAGTAGGCAAGGAGGCCAGTGGTCACATTGCTGCGAGGCCCTGACCATCCCACAGTGAATCTACGTTTTACATGTGAAGAGAGGGAGTGGGGGGAAGTCATTATGATTCTCTCTCTGCTTAGTAAATCTACACTTTACAGGAGATAAACATGTGAGATCATAGCTGTCTCTTTCGGAACAAAAGGAAGGCAGTGTTTTGCATGATTCAGTTCCCAACCTTAACTTCTCCTTTGGCGTGGTGAGTTTGGGGTCCTGAGATTCTATTTTCCTTGCAGATTTCTTAGTGTTGTGACAGAAAAAGAGGATTATTTGAACTCTTGCCACCTTTGTCTTAAAAGATGATGGAAAGTCGACTGCCTGTGCATGTTATAGGCAAATCAGTTGTTTTAAGCAATTCTTAGGTAACATTTAACATGGCCTCAAATAATCACTTAAGAGACCAGCTAGGAATTACTCCTGTTTGCCTGTATTACACATTTTGCCTCTGTATGTGTGTATGCATTGCATTCTAGGGAAAATATTGAATAGCAGTTTCTTTTCTGAATAATTATGTACTAGAAAAATTTAGCAATATTCTTCCCAAATTCTATATACTTCAAATTACCCTGCATTTTACCTTCCAGCTCATGGAAAAGGGAAAGTTGTAGACGGAAGGATGGATGGATGGATGGATGGATGGATGGATGGATGGATGGATAGATAAATAGAGGATTTTAGCTTCTACGGCAATTCCTACATCAAACTCAATGGAAGATCAGGAATCCAGGGGTAGCATGGGCCACACGTCCTCCCTCTCAACACCACGGTACCCTGGAGCAGGCCACAGGCTGGTACTGGTCCGTAGCCTGTTAGGAGCCAGGCTGCAGAGCAGAAGGTGAGCGAGTGAAGCTTCATCTGCATTTACAGCCACTCCCTATCACTGGCATTACCACCAGAGCTCCGCCTCCTTTCAGATCAGTGGCTACATTAGATTCTCAGAGGAGCACGAACCCTACTGTGAAGTGTGCATGCAAGTCATCTAGTTTACATACTCCTAATGAGAATCGAATGCCTGATGATCTGTCACTGTCCCCCATCACCCCCAGATAGGACCGTGGGAAACAAGCTGAGGGCTGCCACTGATTCTACATGATGATGAGTTGTAGAATTATTTCATTCTATATTACAATGTAATTATAATAGAAATAAAGTGCACAATAAAGGTAATACACTTGAATCATCCCAAAACCATCTCCCCAACATTGGTAGAAAAACTGTCTTCCATGAAATCAGGTCCCTGGTGCCACAAAGGTTGGGGACCTGGAGCACTTCCTTGGAACACTCAGGAGACGTCTACATGCCACTCAGGTCTCTATAGGAAATGACGCTGCGGAAATGACACTGCAGAAATGACACTGGACAGGCAGTTCTTCCAAAAGCCTTCCTGTCTTAGTTGGCCTCGTTTATCCTTGAACCGTTTCCCACATACATGGTTTCTCACACTCTATTCTTCTCATGAACATTTTCATTCCATTTGCAGTTTCATATTTCACTTTTCAGATTGATGTGTTACCGTAGAATTATTCTATTATTATTATAACATTCACTGTAATCATTAGCCCATTAACTCGTAACTGTTACTATCATTGCTAATATAATGACTATTAACTAAATATGAATAATTTATGCTATCACTAATATAATTACTACTATTAACTATATTCTATCTCACGTAATCTGTCTCAGCTGCTTCCTCTCCTTCTGCCTCCTTTTGCCTCCCCCTGCCTCATGTTACAAATGGAACAACTTAGAGTTCCTTGAATATTCCATGAGCCTGGCTTTCTCCCAGGCCATAATGAGGGTGTGTCAGTGAGCAATGCACAGTTAGTTCCTCTGCCAAGGCAAGACTTGGGGTGCATCGCCGGCCCTGCAGCCCATGTGGGTGCCCAAGTCATGGCTTTGTTGCTGCCATAGGAACTGTCTAACGCTGCAGGTCAGGCATCAGAAACAAGTTGTGTGTCCTGCCCTACGCCCATCAAGTGACAACAGATGACAGTTGGAGGGGAAGGAGAGGAGGTCAGAGGGACTGGAGTCGTGCTCTTACTCTCCCTGGTGAACTGAAAGAGCTCATAGACAATATTCATCATGTGGAGGGATTGACCAAAATATCACGTGTTTTATGCTCCATAGGATCTATTTCAACAGAGCACCAGCTCTTAGAGCGCTTAAAGATTCTGCTTTATTAACTGACTCCATGTTGCTCTACTGGGCCCTGTGGAGTAGTTAACAGCTGTTAGCTTGAAAGAATGTATCGTTTTGTTAGGGACTGTAAGGTGTAATTAATTCATTAGGACCTGCTATATGTCAGAGGCTGCATGAGACACTGGGGTTGCACATACACCTCATGTCTCAGACACAGACTTGGACATCAGGGAAGTTACAACCCTCTGAGGGAGAGACCAGCAAAGCACCAATCAGGTGTGATCAGTGGCACTGGCCACTAGAGTAAGCACACGGGCTCTGGATTCGCCACAGAGAGGGCACCACCAGCTCTGGGAAGGCTTTAGAGAAGGGATGGCAATCAGTGGAACTTTCAGGATGAAAGGAGATGGTTAAGAGGACTGAGTAAGAGGGCAGCACCCAGAGGAAGCCATGTGCAGGGGCACTGAGATGGCTCAGGAATGGCAGTGAGTTCATCTCGGGGGCCAGGTTGTGTTTGGGGAAATGATGGAGAGTGGCGCTGAGGATCAGTAGGGGAAGATCACGCTGTGTGTCCTGAGTGTTCTAGACTTCATGCCATGGGTTTGGGTGATTCATGGACGGATCTTCAGCCTAGGTGTGTTTTAGGAAGATCGGGCAGCATGCAGCATGTAGACCAATTTGAAGGAAGGATTTGCAGTCTTGCAGCTGAGATGTCATTAGGACTTGGACTGAGAGGGGAGGGGCTGTGAGGGTGACAGGAAGGGAACATACTTGGGAGTTTGAGGGGAAGGTACAGTCAGCCAGATTTATGACATGGTAATAATCCATTGGGAGAAAGAACTGGGACTGTGTTTCTAGCTTGAGTGGCTAGAGGGGTGAGGGTGATCTTCGTAGAGCTCAAGAGTATATAAGGAACATATTTAGGTGGGAGGGCAGTAAAAAAGACAAAACACTAAGTTCTGCTTGGATCCGTTGCATTCTAGCTGCCAACTGTCCAGAGGCAAGGCGGCACTTAAACCACAGCTGGGACTGTGGGTGGAGATCTAGGAGTCACTGTTTTAGGATTAATTTCTAATGACCTCAAATAAGATGACCCAGGGTAAAGGGAGAATATGCAGAGGGCTAAGCAGTGAGAGTGAAGAGGAGGATAAATAACAATCAGTGGCGTAGCATGGGACATAAAGCGACCGCTCAAAGGTTATTTATGAGAAGGCAGAAAGATCTCACAATTGAGTGCTGAAGGAAGGCGTTTGGTAACAACTGGAGGCCCTTCTCTGTGCCAGGTGCAGGCACTGTGGGGCACAGATGACTAAATACCACCCCTGCTCTCAAATGAAAGCCATTGTGGAAACAGATAAACTAGACATCAACTTTCTTTCCAATTCCTAGAGTTGAGATATAAACAAGATACTATGAGCACAGAGTTCATTTATCTCTCTTGTTAGAGGAGTAATAAGCGTTAACTGTAGAAAAATTAGAAAATACAGAGAAACAGAAAGAACATATACATAACTCATAATTCTACAACCCAGGCATGTGGCTCTTAACATTTTCATTCATGTTTCATACAAATAAAAAATGTGTTTGTTAGCAAAATGAGATCATATTGCACAAACTTTTGTAAATGTTTTTACTTAATATTTTATTATTTATATAGTATTAACTATTTATGTTATCATTTTGAATAACTGCCTAGTTTCTTTTGTTAGTGAATGTATCATAATTTATTCACCTCGTTCTCCATCATTGGACATTTAGATTGGTTCCCAGCTTTCACCATGGTAGACAGAATGGCAAATATTCTGGTAGCTACATCTATGCAAACATCAACATTATTTCTTTACAATAAATTCCCAGAAATGGAATTGTTGTGTTACAGGATATTCTAGTTAAGCTCTTTAGCTACAAGAACTAGACCTCTCTTCTCTATAGACTTCCTAGCTCCTGCATAAAAGTAGAGGGAGGGAATTTTTATGAACAAAAGGAAATGAGGGAATCTAAAGGAGCCAAGAAGCTGATTCCTGCAGGCTTGTTGAGAAACTAGAAATTAAAATTCCCTGGGCCAGGCATGGTGGCTCATGCCTGTAATCCCAGCACTTTGGGAGGCCGAGGCAGGAGAATCACCTGAGCCCAAGAGCTCAAGACCAGCCTGGGCAACATAGCCAGACCCCACATCTACAAAAATAAAAAAATTAGCTGGACGTGGTGGTGTGCTTCTGTGGTCCCAGCTACTCAGGAGGCTGAGGTGGGGGGATCGCTTGATCCCAGGAGGTCAAGGCTGTGGTGAACCAAGATCACACCACTGCACTCCAGCCTGGGCAACAGAGTGAGACCCTGTCTCCAAAATAAGTAGGTAAATAAGCAAGCAAGCTCCCTGGATTCCAGCCCCTTCCCCTTTAACTCAGGAGAAGCAGGGCCTCTCACCCACACTCCTCTGTGCCTCTCTGCCACCCTCCTCTTCTTTATCAGCCTGGTTTGCTTACTTCTTTTGCCACAAGACTCAGTTTTACATCATGGCCTCTCAGCTTCACTGGCTGACAGCAGTTTCTGCCTTTTAGTTAAGATGCTGGAGAAGGTGAGTCTGATTGGCAGATTTCCACCAGTCCTGAGTCCTGGCCAGTTAACCTCAGGCAGCCATGGATTTGGGTGCTGGGAGCAGGATTCCAATAGGGATGTGCTGGAGCCACTCACCCCAGCTAGTGATAGCTGACCCTGGGCACCTCCTCCCAGCTCCAAGTTCACTGACACCATATTGGGAGCTTGAAATCTGCTGTGCAGGGAGTACTTACAGCAAGGAAACCAACACGTGCTGAGTCAGGGCTGGTTGTGAGATGTTCATCCAAATACCACTGGGTGTCACATGGAACAAAACTCTCTCACTTCTTGAGAAATGGGTATGGCCAGTGACTGACATCTTTAGAATATTTCTGAAATAATTTAATCTCATTAACATTCTGTAGATGTTACTTCATTCTATTCTCGTGTTTAATGTCCCAGAGAAGAAATCTAGTTTTGGGATTTTCATTACTTTTCTTTAGATTGATATGTTGTTTTATCTGTCTGCACTCTTGTCAGTTTGATTTGCTCACAAAGCGTGCACATTTTACTGGGCTGTGACTGTGGTGGCACTCCCTTTGCTGGTTCTCAGTAAGCTCATTTTATTTGAAGATGCAAATCTTTTTCCAAGTCGGGGAAGTTTTTCCACGTTGTTAATTTGATTAATGTGTTTCTTTCACTTACTGTGTATTCACCTTCTGGAATTCCTACTATGCTTATATTTGATCTCTTGGATCCATCTTCCATTTTGCTTATCTTTTCCTCATCATAGCTCACTGAATCTATTTTCTCTGAATTCTGGAGAAAACTCTCGATTCCAGCCAGATTCACTGATGTGATTGTATGCACCATCCAGTCTGTTTTTCCGAGCTTCTACTGCATTGTTAATTTTGGCAACTATATTCTCATCTGCAAATAGTCTTTTCTGATCTCAGATGATTCCGTTTTCCTATTCACAGGATGTTACTGACTCATCTCAATGAGTTCTTATTTGATTCAGATTCTCTGGGTCATCTCAAACAATGTGCTTCAGAAATTTCCTCAATGTTCTGTTTCATAAGGGTGATGTTTCTTTATGTTCTTTAAATTGATCTTGTTATTACAGACTTTTTTTATTATGAGCTTTATTATCAGGGCTGCTTCACTTTTATTTTGCCTCATTAATGAATGTGCAGGCTGTATTGAGAGCCTGCAGTTCACTGTAATTGAATGAAGGGAGGTCTGTTACAGGGCTAAAGGAATTCTTTTTTCTGTTTGTGTTAATAATCCAGAAGTTACCTGGACTGCCTCTCACCAGCCCTTAGTATGCCCGAGAGGTTTTCACAGCGGAGCCTGGGGCTGGCAGTGTAAGCATCACCTGAGTGCCTGCTGGAAATGCCCACTCCAAGGCCAGGTATGGCAGCTCGCACCTGTAATCCCAGCACTTTGGGAGGCTGAGGTGGGTGGATCACCTGAGGTCCAGAGTTTGAGAACAGCCTGACCAACATGGAGAAACCCCACCTCTACTAAAAATACAAAATTAGCCAGACATGGTGGCACATACCTATAGTCCCAGCTACTTGGGAGGCTGAGGCAGGAGAATCGCTTGAACTCAGAAGGTGGAGGTTGCGGTGAGCCGAGATTGCACCATTGTACCCCAACCTGGGCAACAAAAGTGAAACTCCATCTCAAAAAAAAAAAAGAGAAAAAGAAATGCCCACTCCAGATGCACTAGCTCAGAAACTCTGGAGTGGGGCCTGGGAATGTATGTCTTCACAAGTCTTCCAGGTGATGTTGGTGCCATCAAAGTTTGGGAAGTACTTATTTGCTCACCACTTGGCTTCCATCCACAGCAAGTGTTAGCCAGGTCCAAGTTCACATTTAGTCCCCTCACACCAATATCTGTGCACTTTCACGAGTCATTTGCAGATGTGCCCAGCCTATACCTCGGCCCTTGGGCTGCTCCTCCCCCGAATCCCGACCTTTGTGAAGTTTGCATCGTTCCCCAGGGGTTCCTTTCACTTCGTGTCCAGGTGGGCTTTTCCTTTGCAGGTGGGGAATTTCAGGTTAGGAAGCCCCTCCTTCAGGCAGGGCTCGCTCATGCTGTCTTGAAAAAGCTCCCTTGTGGGTGGTCGTGATGTCGATTCTCAGCACAAATACAGACTATTTCCCTACAAATTTTTCTTTAGATATTTCTATAGAGATTTAGTAAGAGGTGTAGTATGGGGGAGTTCAAATCACCTGGAAGCAGAAGTTCTTTTTTTTTTTTTTTGGCTGACCCAAGGGAGATTTACAGAGTAGAAGGGAAGCTGTTGTAACTGTCCAGGTGGGGGTGAGGAGGGTCTGGCGCTGGGGACAGGGAGAAGGTGGTCTCCCAAGTATTTCTGACGTCCAGTGGATCAGCCTGAGGAGCAGTTCAGTGGAAGGAGAGGATGGAGTTAGGGTGGCTCAGTTCATTCAATTACAGTGAATCATAGGCTCTCACTTTCTAGCCTGGCTGCCCAGATGACTTTTGGAAGACCTCAAATTGTGTTTGGCTTGGGCAGCATGATGGCACCAGATGAGTGGATGGGGTGGCCATTCCCAGCCACAGATGAGCACATCATGCTGATGGGGTGTGATCTCCCCCGTCTCTGCCACACCCAGAGCCATCCTGGTCATGTGCACGTTCACTGTCGGGTGACAACCAGGGAGAAGGACCGATGCTGCCGGCGATTCTGTTTGGGTCTTGTACATTATTATCTGTTACCAATGGTAATAGCGTTCAGGACGTTTCTCCAGCTTCCCTGAGAGACAGCCAAGGAGAAGCAGCCCTTTTCCTTGGACTCCGGTACCTCCAGTCCATCCATAGCTTTCCTACAACTATCCCTCAGAGAGTTTTGGCATGTTAATTTTCAAGTCTACTAAGTGGCATGAAAGATAATCATGAATTTCTTCACCCGTCACCCTCCTCCTCGCTGTCATGGTTCTTCCCACTTAACATGTTTGTTTTCCTTATTGCATGTGTGTGACAGAAGTGAGGGGTCTGCTGCCTTCACGATGGACAACTCACTTGTCTGGTGCTTGAGGCCTGGGGTCTGCATTCCTAATGATGGCCACTGTCATTTTCCCCCAACTGAAGACCTGAGGACATCAGCTTAAGCCTCTCAGGGGCTCTAGGACCTATGAGGTCCAGCCTCTTAATGTGACTCTTGACAACTGATTTGTCAGTTCATATTCTTTTTTTTCTCCATGTCCGGTTGTAGCTCAGAGTCAGTCTGCTTGTCCTGAGCATGTAATAAAGCGACCCCAGACAGCCCACTCCAAGAACCAGAGCCCCAGGGCTGTCCCACAGCCTAGTTTAGGACCGAAGCCCCCAATGGCCCCCTGCCATGGGGAACTATAAGAACACTGAACAGGAAGAAACACAGAGCACACCTGCCGGAAAGAACCTTTGATAAGCTGAGAACTCTTTGCCCTTTATTTAATAATAAAAAGAAGCCAGGAGGAAAAGCTGCGTAGAAATCCCTACCCTCTGAGTTTGCTTAGAGGAAAAAGCACATTCAAGTTTCCGTTTAGGAATTGTGGTCAGTGACACGTGCTTGGGTTCCCTGCTCAAGCTGTTAGGGAAAGAGCAATGGCGTTTCTACCCTCATTAGGAGAAACTGCCTCTATGAATCTCTCGTCAACAAACTAAGCAGTTTTAATGCAGATACAGAGTGGAGACAAGTGAACGTGTGCAGGATGCATCTCCAGAGACGGCATGTTCTTGCTGCTGTCTGCCATCTGGACAGGCTGCTCAGAGGGCAGCCCTGGGTTCCTTGCAAGGGGGTGGGCAGCGTGGGGCACTTGGATTCTTCCTTCTCTTTTCAGCTTAGGAAATGCTAAGGGTAAGTGTTGTAAACTTCAGAGCCATCTTGGTGGGAAAGTGAGCTGATGACGTGCTGCAGAAGTGCTAGGCAGGTGCGTGCTCCAGTCTACTGAGAGGACACCCACGCAGCCCTCCCACCTGAAAAACACAAGGTCAGCCATTGGCCACTACCCCTTTTCCCACTGATGAAATGGAAATTATCTTTTGGAATTGTGTTGTTAACAATACTCTGTGTCTCCACAAGTAGGATTTTGCAATACGATGAACAAACGTGTTATATCTTTTCACATCCTAAAGTAAAAGAGGGGCTCAGGAGGATGTAAGGGCAGCATATGAGAGTGTGGCCTGTGAGGAGAATGTTGAGTGACTTCAGGGAAATCAGTGCCATCTATGCAGAGTCACAAGCTAGCTTTTCTAGTCTTCCAGTACCCGAATAAACCCATTTTGTGAAACAAGCACTAATGGAGTCTACAGAAGCATGCGTTCCCATGAGAAGAGCATGGCTATGGTACCAAGCCTCTAGGTGGTACCCCTGGTCATCAGGGGCCCCCTGGCCACTCATTTAAACCCTCAACCAGAAGGAATGAAATCGCTGGGGCTGTTTTGAGCAATGAAAATGACAATATAGACTTTATAGACACTTAGCATAATGTCTGGCAAACAGTAGGTGCCTAACACAAGTTCAGTCTGTTACATTTTTGTCTATCAGCTGTTAAATTTGTTTGCATTGTCTTTTCCCAGTCTTCTCTGGGATTGGTTAGAGTGAAACGTCACAAAATTGTTTTTATTTTATTTTAAAGACAGGGTCTCACTCTGTCACCCAGCCTGGAGTACAGTGATGTGATCTCGGATCACTGCAGTCCTGACTTCTTTGGGCTCAGGTAATGCTTCTGCCTCAGGCTCTCAGGCTGGTCTCGAACTCCTGGGCTCAAGCAATCTGCCCACCTTGGCCTTCTACAGTGCTGGGATTGCAGGTATGAGTCACTGTGCCATCCTGTTTTGATTTTAGACTCATCCCTTAAAGCCCAGGCTGTTACATACCAGCCACCACTTTCTACAAGGCTGTAAGGCATGATGGTTCAGAACACAGGCTGTGGCATCTGCAGACCTGAGTTTGTGTTCAGTCTCAACCACTTGGCAACTGTGTGACCCCAGCCACATTGCCTGACTTCACCATATGTCAGGCTTCCTAGCTGTAAAACAGGAACCACAAGCCTTTCACATTTAGGGGAGAGGATGGGCAGAGGCCACATTTCCACCAGGACTCGTGGGACTTGAACTTAATAAAAGTCTGCCTTAATAGCCTGACTATCCTTAGAGCTTAACTTGGGGCCCCTCAATGCCTTCACTGGACTCGTGGCTGCAGAAGAATTCCTGAACAGTCCACCAGCGGGTTTCGGTTATTTCCTGTGATGGACAGGTGGGGCTGACACTCCGTTCTCTAGATTTCATAGTTTGGATTAGGGAGGCACAGAAATAGCCTGTGAGATCTTACTGAACCAGGTCTGACATCATTATGCTAAATGGAAGAAAACTTAGGAACATGTTGGTATTCCAGAATTCTTTTTTTAAAAAAATAATGTTCCAAAGGAACCATATTGCTAATTGAAATAGAATTTTTTTCCAGCAAATATTGGGTTCTTTAATTTCTCTCCTATTTTTAATTAGGTACTTTGGAGCATTTCATTTATTGAGCATCTACTGTGTGCTAGATGCTGTATTATATGCATCATACATATTTTGTTCTCGCAACAACTCTGGAAAATAGGCATAACCCTTTTTCTCCTGTAGTGAAGGGGAACTTGGGAGGAAAGAGAAGCTTGCCAGAGTCGGATAGCTCGTGGGCAGCCAAGGCATGAATTAGGCTTCACCGTCGGAGGCCTTGAAGCCTGTGCTTCTCCCATGACACTGTCATTTCAGAGGGTGTGTGGTCCACCATGGCTACAGAGCAAACTCAGCCAACACCTGCTGCAGTCAAGAGTCTGTCTCTCTCATCTGCCACTATTATGTCCAACTCATTTGCCCGAACCTACTTTGGCTACCTTATTCCATTCAGAAGTAAAAATAGTATCATCTAATTTCATAAATAGATAGGTTTTTGAGGTATATGTCTCTGCAGGAATCTAGCTCATTTACTGTCTTTAGATAATGGAAATTGTGGTCGAGGCTGAGGCTCTTTTCTAAGTTAACAGATGATTGTTCCTCACCACAGAACTGTAGGAATGACCCTTACAAATGAACAGATTCTTTGTTTTTTCTTGATTGCTGGCAGCAGCTGCTGTGAGTGCTCAGTAGAGAAGTGTTTAGTGAGAGAAACTGAGCTGGTGTTGAAGCAGAAGAAAAAAATTAGGAAATTGATGAATTATCTTTCCATTTGTACCTTCAGAAATAGGTTAATTGTTTCAGTGGCTCTGTCTTGATTAGGAAGCATTAATAGCAATTAATGATATAACTTCAAAAAAGGTATAGGAAAATTAATAGAATTCTCCATTAACATAAATTATACTCATTATCTACTGTATCCAGAACCATCAGGCCTGCCAAGCTCATTGATTAAAGTACAAGTGGAGTTTTTTTGGTCTGAATTCTCTAGATAGTTAAACAAATCTTTATTTTATGTATTTATTTTTTTTTTGCAGTATCAAATTCCCCACAGTGAGCCAATAGTATTATTTAGCTTAAAATGGCTCAATTCTACAACTTAAAAACCTTTCATGAATTAATTTTATTAATATACACATATTTTATCTACATATACAAATATTATTTGATGATAATGATAAACCTTTTTAATTATAAAAAGAAACTAATAAAGCATGGTGGAGAAAGGTTCAGGTCAAAAAATATGAAATTATAGGACTGATTTTATCTAGCTTTAATTCTCTGCAGGAGAAACAGATGGCTTTTTTTTTGGAAATGCCAATAATAAAGAAGAACGATAGTGACAATGATAGCAAGGGCAATAACCAACATCAGTGCACCCCTTGCCTGCCCCATGACTGGGTTCAGTACCTCACATGCATTCTTGCTCATCTTCACACTTACAGGAATCCTCACCATAGAAGGTGTTACCCTACTTTACAAATGAGGAAGCTAAACCAGAGGTGGTCAGGAACTGGCTCAAATTTAAACAGCAAAGTGGCAGAGGTGAGATTTATGCCTAGGTGGGGACTGTGGCACAGCAGTGGACTTATTTGAAGGATGTAAAAGTTGTCTCACTAGACCCAACTCTCTGCCCTGTCCTTATTCTTTCTCAGTGTCACCAGAGGACACATTAGGCACAGTTATCCTTCCTGATGTCAACTCTAGACACAGAGGAGTGTTCCTCAAAAGAGTCTAGGCTGCCTTAGGATTTTATTATGGGTGGGAAACCAGTGCATTTGTCGTTGCCGTTGGTTAAACAGCTATCTGAAGTTGACTTATATTCGTCCACTTATTATCCTTAATGGATGGCAAGCTTGCCACCAAATTCCATCACTGATTATTTTGACTTGATGAAATGTTCCTCCTGATCTTCTAACAGATTCCTCAGGGGATTGTGGACTTGGATTGCTTTGCTTGCTGTAATTTGCCAGCTTGAACACGATTGATCTTCATGCACCAGACACTCGCACCTGCCCAGTTGGTGGGGTTGTTTTATGTCTTTTTCACACCTTCTAGCTTGTTCTTTCTTTTCTGGAGATCCAACAACCAGAAAAGTTTTTATACCTTAACTTAGAAGGAACCTATAAATAGGGCTGCTGTGTTTCTTTTCTTTTCCCCAAGAATATGTTTGAAGGTTAATTTCAGGAATTTGTTTGCATCCTTAGATAAAGCGGTGGAACTGTTCTAAACTCCTTTAAACAAGATGTTGATTGAAGTGTTATCTTTTGTAATATACTCTGTGAGGGTTGTAAGGATTTGGAGGAAAGGTCAGAGTAATAGGAAGCGTTTTGGAGGAAGTGAGATTTGATCCAGTCCTTGAAGGATGGTGGGATCTGTGGTGCTAGATGGCTGATGAGGTCATTTGCAGATAGGTAGAGAGGTGTATTAGCCGGTTTTGCATTGACGAAAAGGAATACCTGAGGCAGGTAGTTTATAAAGAAGCTAGCTCACAGTTATGCAGGCTGTACATGGTGCCAGCATCTGCCCAGCTTCTCTTGAAGCGTCAGGAAGCTTTTGCCCGTAGTGGGAGGTGAGAGGAGCTGGCATGTCAGATTCCTGAAAACATGGTATTTTTTTTATTTTATTTTACCTAATTGGTAAACAGATGAATATAATCCTACTTGAGGACTAAGCTCACCTAGCACAGAATTTCTCACACTGAATGAGAAGTCACTGAGGTGATGTATATGTAACCCGGCCAGCTTGTTAACATTTGGGTCCTGATTCGATAGGTCTGGTGAGACCCACCAAGACTTCACCTTTATAACTAGCTCCCAGGAGAGGTCTTTGGTGCTGGTTGATGCTCCACTTTGAGGAACAAGGAGTTGGTTGTCGTATACTGAGTAACTAACTCACCAGGTTCTGGGACACATGCCCTTTTCTTCGAATAAATCAGAACTCAGAAAGCATGGCCAGAGCCTGAGCTTCACCTGGGTATGGGATGGAAATGTAGGGTCTTGGTTCCACCCCAGCCCTGCCAATGCAGAATCTGCACCTGAACTGGATCCCCAGGTGAATCATGTACACACACAAGTTTGAGAAGCACTGGCATGGAAGATACAGGTGTCAAGAACACCAGTAAAGCCAGGTGTGGTTCCCAGTGCTCAGAGACAGAAATTCTGGCATCAGGCTAATTAGTAAGTGGGTTGAAATGAATTAATCAGAAAGGTCAAAATACAAAAAAATTAGCCAGGCGTGGTGGCGGGTGCCTATAATCCCAGCTACTTGGGAGGCTGAGGCAGGAGAATTGCTTGAACCTGGAAGATGGAGGTTGCAGTGAGCCGAGATAGCACCACTGCACTCCAGTCTGGATGACAGAGCAACACTTTGTCTCACCAAAAAAAAAAAAAAAAAAAAAAAAGGAAAAGTCTTTCTGAGTAAAATAAGAGTTGTACTAGGTTTGGAAGAAGAAAAGGCATTTATAAATGCATTTAATATTTGTATTTTCAGCATTAGTTAGAACATCTTATCTATAGCCATTTCTTAGAAAAGTCTAGTTGTAAAAGAACAATGATTTTTCCACATCCTGCTGAATTTTTATTTATGTAAATAATAGCAGATGTGCATGTATAATCATTTCTAAATAAGTATGAATAAAAATAAAGACATTGGAGAGCACTTCTAATCTGAGAGACATTATAAGACTTCATCCAAAGACAGGTTTCTTGGGGCTTTGATTCCTAACCAGAGGGGTACCCCATGGACCAATAGATCACCCCTTCTTAATTTTTTCATGTCTTAAGTAAAACCAGAGCTTCTCAAATGAGATATTCACAACCAAACACTGAAAAGTGGTAGTACCCAGAATGCAAGAAATATTCTATCAGTCAGGGGCATTTTCTTTTCTCACATATTCCCACTTTAAGTGCAAATGTTCATACAACTATATTGATGGACACTTCCTCTGCCATGGTTTTAGATAATCAATTTCTCATTTATTTCATCTTTGAGAATGACAGACTCTGAGGTTGAAAATCTTATGGGGTTTCTATCCTAACCAACAGAAAGGAACTATGAGTATTCCATGTCCCAAAACAATAAACAGTAAGTAAACAACTGCATAGCTAACCAAGTCCCTCCTTTGTTCTTGAAGAATAATTTTGGTGAAAATCCTTGCTTTCTGTTCAGGCGTCTGGTGTACATCCTAAGTTCCTAAAACTCTCCACCATCTTCCTCAGTGAGTTTTGCTCAGCATCCGTAGATTGATTGGTCTATGCTGGTTACCAAGACTGCCAAGTTTTGTTCTCTTTCCCCCTCTGCACTGACTTATGTGGCATTTTACTTCTTATGTGTGAGTTTTTCCATAAATTGAACTGAGACCAAGTGAATTTTTATTTTATTTTATTTTATTTTATTTTTTTGAGACAGAGTTTTGCTCTTGTTACCCAGGCTGGAGGGCAATGGCACAATCTCGGCTTGGCGCAATCTCGGCTCACCGCAACCTCCACCTCCTGGGTTCAAGCAATTCTCTTGCCTCAGCCTCCCAAGTAGCTGGGACTACAGGCGTGTGCCACCATGCCCAGCTAATTTTTGTATTTTTAGTAGAGACGGGTTTCACCATGTTGACCAGGATGGTCTCAATCTCTTGACCTCATGATCCAACCACCTCGGCCTCCCAAAGTGCTGAGATTACAGGCGTGAGCCACTGCGCCTGGCCCCAAGTGAAATTTTTAAATAAAGAAATGACACTCTCCTATTAAAAGCTTTGGAGAGGTTTGGTAGAAGTGCCTATTATAATTGACTCGCCATAATTACTTTTTGGATTTTCTATAAATTTGCTATAAATCTGTTATTCATGCTGGCCATCACCCTGCTTTAAAACGGCATGAACTGCTGGGTGCCTGAGCTGCTCTTACTATTCATTGGTTTGGATTGATAGTTTGCACAGTCTAGATTTGCTGAGTAATCATCGACCTGCCACATTTTTAATAGGCCCACACTGACCAGCTTGGTTCTTAATATATTTGAACAATCACCTAAATGGAATTAGGACTTCATTTTTTATTCACCTGCCTTCCAGTCTATGTGAACAGACTCCTTATGTTTCCAGGAGCAGTAGCTCCCCTCTCAATAATGCTTGTGAGAATGTGTCCATAAGTATCTTAGAAGGGATCTTAGCTGTACTTTTGTGCACTTAACTCTACACACACAGTCCCCACCTGGTGCTCTCTCCTCTCTGTCGTCAACCTTAGATTTATTGTCAGTGTTGATTTTCAACCAAAATATAAATGACATTGTGTTGACACTTGAAAAAAAACCGTGCTTCATAGCAGATTGAGTAGAGAACCAGTTGGTTTAAATAGATAACCCTGGGTCATGTCAGAAAATGCCTTGTTCTAGCAGAGTACTCTATTCTTGCACCATGAGACTGGCTTTATTCATTTAAAGGAAGCTGAGGCAGACAGGAAAAGAAATATTTTCTTCTCTTAAGACTTCCTGATTTGTTTGTACCTCTGTTGTGACACCCAAGGGTAATTCTAATATAGCGGGTTCCAACAAAATGAAAAGAGATGAGAAAACAGAAGGGAAAATTCCTCTACAGTTGTGAGTTATAGTTCTTCACTATCAAAGCATCCCTGTGCCCTCACCCATTCTGTGGCTTTGTTTGCTCTGCTTTTCATCCAAAACAATGACCCACCAATTCCCAGAGATGGACAGGAGAGAACAAGTATGTATACATGAGAGAGGGACAGAGAGACCCCCAAAAGAAGCCAACACCCTGCTTCTGTCTCACCTGTGTGTTCAGATAGGGTGTGGCACTGCTCTACGGCCAATTGTGCTGAGCCTGATTATTTACTTCCCTCAGAATCAGGGCTCTCCAGTCAGGACAATGAATCCCCAAAGAGGCTAAGCCCAGAACCTGCCCTGGGAAGAACCTGCCCTTCTCTGCGGGCAGCTGGTCCCACCGTGCTGGTAGAGGACACAGCCCACCCAGGCCCACCTGGAGATGAGGGCAGCACAGATCCTCTTTCCATCCCCTGGAGGGAAATGCTCCTGGATCCTGATTTTTTTTTTTTTTTTTTTTTTCAGACAGGCTGGCGTTCAGTGACATGATCATAGCTTACTATAGCCTTGACCTTCTGGGCTTATGTGATCCTCCTGTCTCAGCCTGCTGAGTAGCTGGGACTATAGGCTTGCACCACCACTCCCAGCTAATTTTAAAACATGTTTGCAGATAAAGGGTTTCACCATGTTGCCAAAGCTGGTCTCACACTCGTGGGCTCAAGCAGTCTTCCGGCCTTGGCGTCCCAAAGTGCTGAGATTACATGTGTGAGCCGCCACACCCAGCTGATGCTTATGCTGATGCTAGGACCTGGGATGCTGTTCCATTCCTGGAGCCGTTTTGGAATGAATGCTGTCAGAGGACTTGGTTAGCTTCAGTTACTTATTGTTCCTCATCATTCTGGAACACTGAATAGTCACAGTCACTTGATGTTGATTGGGATAGAAACCCTGCAAGAGTTTCTTCCTCAGAGTTCATGCACGTCAAAAACGAAATAAATAAGATTATCTAAAAGCACAGCAGAGGAAGTGTTCCTTGGTATATTTGTACAAACCTTTGCTTTTAAGATGGGAATACATGAGAAAAGAAAATGTCCCATGACTGATAAAAATACTTTTTCTGGGCTGGGCGCAATGGCTCATGCCTGTAATCTCAGCACTTTCAGGAGGCCAAGGCGGGTGGATCACAAAGTCAGGAGTTCAAGACCAGTCTGTCCAATATGGTAAAACCCCATCTGTACAAAAATACAAAAAAAAACTAGCCGGGCATGGTGGTGCACACCTGTAGTCTCAGCTACTCAGGAGGCTAAGGCATGAGAATCACTTGAACCCAGGAAGTGTAGGTTGCAGTGAGCCTAGACTGTGCCACTGCACTCCAGCCTGGGCAACAGAGGGAGACTGGGTCTCAAAAAAAGAAATATATGTATATATGTATGTGTGTGTGTGTATATATATATGTATATATACACATATATTTATATATGTATAAATATAAATTTATACATATATATATACATATATATTTATACATATATAAATATAGAAATGTAAGTATGTGTGTGTCTGTGTGTGTATATATACATATATGCATATAAATTTATACACATATATTTATGTGTGTATATATACATATATACATATAAATTTATACACATATTTATATGTGTATATATACATATAAATATACATATATACATATATACACACGCGTAGACACATACATTTTTCTATATATTTCTATATTTATGTATGTGTATATATACACACACATATATATTTACGTATATATATACAGATATACACATACGTATTGACATATATATTTTTATATATATGAATATATATATGTCAATATATATGTGTGTATATATATACACATATATATACACACACACGCGCACACACACACACACACACATAGACAAATACATATTTCTAGATATTCTGTTCTGGATACTACTACTTTTCAGCATTTGGTTTTTGAATTTCTAACTTGAGAAGGTCTGGTTTTACTTAAGATATGAAAAAATAAAAAGGGAGTGACCTGTTGATCCGTGGGGTGCCCTTTCTGGTTGGAAACGGAAGCCCCAGGAAACCTATCAAAATGTTGGCCCTTCGCTCTCTCTCTTTTTCCCATGGTGAGGGGAGGATGTAGAAGAGAAAGCTTTCCATTTGATGTTGTTCCCATTAAGAAAGTCTTCACAATGTAACCGCCCTGGGGCCATTCACCAGCAGCATGGCATCCAGGCAGGCTTCTTTATAACTAGACTATGAATTTACCTTCAGCATCAATAGCCGTAATTTCTAGTCTGTGAGTAGAACAGAGATATCTGTAGCAAGAGAAAATAACTTCAATTTAGTCTGGTTTTCTAAAGATCTTTCCGGTATTTTAAGGAGGGGGCATAATGGTGAATTTCAAGACACATTCTCTGAACAGACTGTGACCCCTTCCCTCTTATTTATCTCCCTTTTTCTTTCTCCCATGTGTTCAAAGCATTTGTTAAGACAATTTTCTGTTTTCTCCAGGGACTTGGGATTGAATGTCTTTGTTCTTGGTTTATCTGTTAAAGACACTTTTCTAGTTACAGATACTGTTTGTGAATTACATGCTATGCAAAGAACATCTGATTATTAGCGGACTGGAGCCCAGCAAATGGTCACAAACATCCCAGGAGCAGAGCTCTGCTGCTTTACTGAAAATGTGCATGCAAAATTCTTAACGTGAGGAAATTGTAGGAACAGGTGTTGATGTCTATTTGGAAAATGTAAAGTTAGACTCATGCAATGTTAGCAAACATCTATTAGGCACTTACTGTTTGCCAGATGCTCTGAAGCCTACAGGGGTCCACTGCCTTCCAGGAGTTTGCAAGGAGTGGGGCAGATAAGCACATGTACAAATGTGCAAGGCTGAAAGAGCCGCCGCACTGAGCTGATCCTGATGCTTATCCTGCTTACCCCAGAAGCAGAGACTATGAGCTCAACAAAGATGTACCTGCAATAGCGCATTGAGCGCTGACCCCAGAAAGTGTGAGTAGAGGAGTGTGCAAAAGAGACACACTAGGGAAAGGCGCTGGTGAGCCTTCATCAGTGAGCTCATCACTGTGGTAAGCAGTGAGGCTCAGCCCTGAGGAAACCCCAGGAAGACTGTGCAGAAGCCACTTGCCCCATTGCTTACCTGAGGAGGGGAGAAGGCCTGGGTATTTATGCATCAACTCCCCTCCTGTATTGGCAAGAACAACTTTCAGAGAGCATTCTATTCTATCTGCCTCACCTTTGTAAGCCGGCCATATCTCTGGCCAGAGAATGGCCTTTGATAGGAAGTGATGGGTGTTTGCAGAAGGGCCAGGGCCTGTAGGTGAATGGTGAGTGCCAGAGACGATGGGCAAGGCAAAGGGAGCACCTGCTACAAAGCCATATTAACAGAGTATAGCAAGTGCACTGCACACCTGACACCATGTACAAAAATTAATGCAAAATGGGTCAACTACCTAAATGTGAGACCTAGAACTATAAAACTCCTAGAAGAAAACTTGATGACATTAGATTTAGCAATGATATTTATAACACTAAAAACACCGGCAACAAAAGAAAAAATCAAAATTAAAAATTTTTCTGCAGCCTGGGCACAGTGGCTCACACGTGTAATCCCAGTACTTTGGGAGACTGAGGCGGGCAGATCACGAGGTCAAGAGATCAAGACCATGCTGGCCAACGTGAAGAAACCCTGTCTCTACTAAAAATGCAGAAATTAGCTGGGCATGGTGGCAGGTACCTGTAATCCCAGCTACTTGGGAGGCTTACGCAGGAGAATCGCTTAAACCCAGGAGGTGGAGGTTGCAGTGAGCTGAGATGATGCCCCTGAGCTCCAGCCTGGCAGCGAGACACTGTCTTAAAAAAATTAAAAAATAAAACTCTTCTGCATCAAAGGACACTGTCAACAGAGTGAAAAGGCAACTCGTGAAATAGGAGGAAGTATTTGCAAATCACATATATAATAGGGATTAAAATCCAGATTATATAAAGAATTCCTACAACTCAACAACAAAAAAATAAGCTAATTTACAAATGGGCAAAGAACTGGAATAGACATTTCTCCAAATAAGAGATGCAAATAACTGGTAAGCACATGAAAAAATACTCAGCATCACTAATCATGAGGGAAATGCAAATTAAAACCACAATGAAAGACCACCCCACTTCATTAGGATGGCTGTCATTAAAAATAGAAAGCAAAACAAACACAGAAAGTAACAAGTATTGGCAAGGATGTGGAGAAACCGGAACCCTTATGCACTGCTGGAGGAATGTATAATGAAGCAGACTTTGGAAAACAGCATGGTGGTTCCTCCAAAAATTAAACATCAGATTACCACACGGTCTAGCAATTCCACTTCTAGATATATACCCAAAAAGCTGAAAGCAGACTTGAATAGATGTTTGTACACCTGTTTATAGCAGCACTATTCATGCTAATTAAAAGGTGAGAGCAACCCAAGTGTTTATTGGCACATCAGGGGATAAACTCAGCGGAGTCCCCCCACCCAGTGGAATGCTATTCATCCTTGAAAGGGAAAGGAATTCTGACACAGACTGCAGCAGTGAACCTTGAGGACATTATGGTAAGTGAATTAAGGCAGTCACCAAAAGACAAGTACAGTATGATTCCGCTTACATGAGGTATCCAGAATCAAGTTTATAGAGACAGAAAGTAGGATGGTGGATGCCAGAGGCTGGGGAGGAGGAAGTGGGGAGTGAGTGTTTAATGGGGCACAGAGTTTCAGTTTGGGAAGATAAAAACGTTTTGGAGATACATAGTGGTGATGGCTGCACCACAGCTTGAGCGTGCTCAACACCAATGAACTGTTCGCTTAGAAATGATTAAGGTGGTATTTTATGTTTTGTGTATTTAACCCCAATGAGGAAAACAAAAAGTGTACCAAAAGTACAAAGAGGAAAGGCCACTTTAATCAAGGGTCCTGGGAAGCCTGCATGGAGGAGGCGCTGTGTCCTCTGGGCCGTGCTGGATGGGTGGGATTTCAGGAGGTAGCAGTAGGGGGTGGGGATGAGGTAGGAATGGCAAGAGCTGTTATAGGTGGGGACACTCAGGTCAGAGGAGGGCAGAGGGGATGTTTCAGAGAATGCCACTTAGCCATGTGCTGCCGAAGCTCAGGAATGTTGGAGATGCTGTGAAAAGCCCTGGCTGCTTGGCCATGGTCATCGTGTGCCTGGTCTTCACTGGCATGTCAAGGAAGCTGCCCATGCAATGGCTTGTGCCTCAAGAGCAGGGCAGTTCTCAACGAGATCACACCATGATCTGAAGAGACATCCTCTCAGGTATATGACATTTGGCCATGCAGAGGTCAACCCCGGGAGGAGAGTCTTATCCCAAGGACTCACTCTGTTCACTCAACAGATACTTATGAGGCCCCTCTTACATGTCAGGCACTGTGCTATGCCCTGGGAATATGGGCAGAACAGGGCAGATGAAAATACCTGTACTCATGGTCATGCATTCCAGTGGGGAGAGACAGACATGAACAAAACAAGCACAGCAAGTCATCCTTCAGATGGAGCCGAGAACCATGGGGAAGAACAAAGGCCTGCAGCAGAATTACCCGGCCTGCAGAGGCAGGATCATCGGGACAGTGAGCTTGTGTCCTCACCGCTCTTCTTAAACATTGGGCTTCAAATGATGGTTTTGTGGACGTTAAAAACAAAATCGAAGGTCGGTTTTGATCCCTCCATTCCAGGGTATTAAACACAATGGTGTTCCTTGGATGGATCTGGGAATATTAACCACTCTGCCTAGCAACCTCTCAGTGTTTTGTGTCTCTCATTTCAACTTCGAAAAGAGCTTTGTGCCAAGGAGCTCCTGCAGTTTGGGTCAGGAGGACCAAGGCTTCAAAGGCCCCTGCCTGCATGTCTTGCAGGTTCCCATCGTCTGTGTTAATAGCCTCAGATTGGCATCAGTTGCCCTGATGGGCTTGGGCTTCGCACCCGGGTTTGCGTGCTTGGCAGAATTACTCAAGAGCATATCTTTTTTTTTCTTTGAGACGGAGTCTCATTCTGTCTCCCAGATTGGAGTGCAGTGGCGTAATCTCGGCTCACTGCAACCTCCACCTCCCAGGTTCAAGTGATTCTCCTGCCTCAGCCTCCCAAGTTGCTGGGATTACAGGCAACCCACCACCATGCCCAGCTAATTTTTGTATGTTTAGTTGAGGTGAGGTTTCACCATGTTGACCAGGCTGGTCTTGAACTCCTGACCTCAGGCGATCCACCCACCTCAAACTCTGAAAGTGCTGGGATTATAGGCATAAACCACTGTACCCGGCCTCCAGGCCATTTCTGATAGCAGCAAAAAGTGATCTGTGACATCCCTGCTAACATTCTCAGCAACTTTAGAATTCCATTCAGAAGTGGACCTAATCTTGAGACAAATATCCTCTTACCCCTTGGTCCACTGAAAAGGCCTACAGTCCCAGTCTTTCTACTGGGGATAGTTCTTCTACTCAGTGGTATATAATGCATTTATGTGTTTAGATAAAAAGCAGGTCCTCAGCTGTTGTCTCTTGAGTCAGATATTTGCATCACTCTAGTGTCCAATCATGCAGCTCCTAAATCCACACACCTATTTTATGGTTTATCAATTTGTGCTCATCCTGAAATAAATCTATGAGCCGACTGTAGCATTGTCTTTTATCACTTTCATTTTTCTCTGCCCAGTAAAAAGCCGAAGAAGATACATTCTTTGTTACCTTCCATTCATTGCCAAATGTGTAAGTTTTCAAATATGTTATAAATGAGAAGAAAAGAAACTGCTGGATTGTTTGTCAAAGTGTCATATTATTTTATTTATCGTGTCTTGTCAGTAGAAAAGTCCAGAAGCAGTGTATTGAGATAAAAATGAAGGTGCATGTAAAGATAGAATTGGAAATGGGATATACTGCTGTATTTCCTCCCACTTTCCCTCTCCCTCCTCCTGCTGGGCAGTAAATGAGAAGAATCTAGTCAGCCGGGAACACCCGTCTCTAGGAAATTTTTCGGGATTAGAGCTTTTGGAGTTGGGTTTGTGCACACGGGAGCCTCCCCTGTCCCCATACGTCTGATTCCTCTCACTGCATGATTGTAATGCCTTTCACATTCGTGATTGCCTTCTGGATGATGAACTATACAGGAGGCAGCTTCTAAAAAAATAGAAAATATCCTCCGCACACAACAAAATAACACTCAGGAATGTATAAACCAGCTTTACCAGTCCAGGGACTGGGTGACTACAGATTAAGAAAGTGAATTTGGGGAAGGAAAGGGTGGGAGGAATTTTCTATTTAGTGAACATGTTGTTTCCCATTAGGAGAGAAATCACAGTATATTTCAGTTTTCACAGTAAAGTGCATCTCAAAATTGCCCAGGTTCTGCCACAAGAGATTGACCTCTTGGTGGGCTGGGGAATGACCTGGATCTGCCTACTGCCTGCACGTCTTTCACTTTGAACATTTTAAGAAAAAAATAATAACTTATCTGGGTTCTTGGAGATATACATATATTTGTATGTATATCTCTTTATTAGAGATGTGTGTTTAAGTGTCTTTAAAAATATGTATCCTGGGGACAGAGTCACAGCCTGAGCTATCAAGACTCCTGCCCCCCTTGGTGGCAAGAGATCTGACACACCTGTTGCTCTGAGATGCTTTTGCAGACAGGCAAGCACTTAATTCCTTTGCCAGGCCATTTTAACAGTGCAGAGAAAGGTGACAGTCTTCACATGGTTTCAAAGGCAATTGATAAGCAGAAAAGTCCACCTGATTTTAAGTGAAGTGTCATGAAGCTGTCTTCACCCATCCCTTGAAAGACCACCCGTATACCTTGCCATGCATGAGGAATGTCAAAAGCCAGGGAAGACCAGGTACTATGCTTCTCATTATCAGAAAGCAGGTGGAGGGTTGGCCGGAGCCAACCTGGCTGAAGAAACTGACCTAAAGAACTGAACAGAATACTGATTCAAGTTGGATAATGTTCCAAACGTGCTTTGCAGGGCAGTGAAACCCTCCTCAGTGGGAGTCAGGACTTCTGCTTCTCAATAGGTCTGCATTCCTTAGCCACCGTCCTGCAAGGCAGACTCTTTAAGATTTCATCTTAAAACTCGAGCAGACATAGCTTTGGTTTTATACACGGCAGCTCCTGTTCATTTGGAAAAAACAATAGCCTCCTTCCTTTTTGTTTTATAGCTTCTTTCTCTTCCTTCATGGTTCTGGCCATCGTTCTCACTGTCCTCAGTGGACTCCCTGAACCTGCTCTTTAAAGGTCAGTGCTGGCTGGGCACGGTGGCTCACACCTGTAATCCCAGCACTTTGTGAGGCCAAGGCCGACGGATCACCTGAGGTCAGGAGTTCGAGACCAGCCTGGGCAACATGGTGAAACCGTCTCTACTAAAAATTACAAAACTTAGCCAGGTGTGATGGCAGACACGTGTAATCCCAGCTACTTGGGAGGCAGGGGCAGGAGAATCGCTTGAACCTGGGAGGCAGAGGTTGCAATGAGCTTAGATCATGCCACTGCACTCTATCGTAGGTGACAAAGCCAGACTCTGTCTCTAAATTAATTAATTAATTAATTAATTTAATAAAGGTCAGTGCTCCCTGGCTCCTCTGCAGGCCATCTCCTGTGCTCGCTCCTCACACTCGCATGGAGTAGCCTCTTGGTCTCCTGCTTTCAGTCACCGCCCACGAAACCCCTGAACCTGTGCACCTGGGTACCCCACAGGCACTTTTTAGGAAGCTCAGGAGGCTTCTGCTTAACATCTTCCCTTCTCCTCCCTCCTGACATGCCAGCATTGCCACTATCTGTCTGTCTCCTGTCTGTCTCCTGAACATTCCCTCTTATAAGCTGCCCAGCCACCTACCCACCAAGCAGCTCAAGCCAGAGACCTGGAGAGAAGTGAGGGGCCTTGGACACCTCTGTGCTTCTCACCCCTCCCTTTGCCCCCTTCTGTCTGTCATACTCACTCCCATCTTTCTTCATCCTCTTAGCAACACCTTTGACCCACTGGGCTTCGCACCCTGTTCCCGAACCCTGTGGTAGGCTTTGGCTGTGGCTCGCTGACAATGCTCCTTCCCGCTGTAGACAGTGTGCAAGTCTGGTTGTGGCTTTCATCCTTGAAGCCCTTCCCTGCCTGCCCATCCCCTGCTGGATCAAGTCAACGCTCCTTAGTAGGGTGCTCCTGCCTCCTCCATGGCCTGCTGTGGCCACGCCCATGCCCCAGCTGCCCCTCGACCACCAAGAACTGCTTCCATTTTCCCAAATGGGCCAAATGGGTTCCCGCCCTTTCTCCTATTCCTGAAATGCCTTTCCTTCCATTGTCTGACTGGGGGATACCTATCCATCTTCCCTGCTCAAGCCTCTCCCAATTTCCCCTGAAGAATTGACCTCAGTGCCGCACCCACCCTCCATGTCCTGCCATATCCCTTCACTTTGGCTCTCGTAGCCCTGCAACAATGCGCTTGCTCTGTTTATGTGGCTGTCATCCTCCCCCAAATTCGAACCTCTTTGATGACATGGGCATCAGCCAGTTCAACTTTGTATCCCCAGCACCTGCCTTAGTGCTCCTGAAATAAGAGGTAATTGTTACTATTGTAGCCATCCTGTAGTGATCATGATCTGCTGGTGATAACCAGCCGTGGTGTATTTGGACAAGACTTCCTTCTCTCAGCAAGTGGTCATAGTAAGACTGTTGTCATCTAGACACTTTGCTGGGTACAAAGATAACACATGCGTTCCTCCTTATTTCACATGGACCAGCCCACCAACAGATAATGATTCTGCAGGGAGCAGTGTCAAAGGAGTGGGGGTCCTCGAGGCAGCGGCTTGAGAGGGATCCCTTCATATTCTCTCCAGATAAACAGTTGGCAAAATTTTAAGCATTTTTCTAACTGTTATCTGGACAACACAATCAATAAATACTATGATAGGATGTTGAAAAAATATTTAAAATAAGCCAAAGAATGTATTGTTCAACATGGAGTTTTAAAGATAGAGTCTTTTTCTGTGTGTGTGTATGTTTTTAAAAATATTGTTTTCTTTTTTGTTTCTACAAATTTTAGACCAGTCATTTTTGGAGCAGGAAGATACTGAGTTTTCAAATGGTCCTATAGACCCCCTTACATGCTAGTTTTTTTATGGAATCCTGTTTTTACAAAAATAAAAACCCTATAGATATAGACACACTAAAAAGGAAAACCCTGGAGATTGTTTTTAATCTTAGAATTTGTGGCACTTGTACTATGGTTTTTCTCGTAACAACGCCACTTCTCGCTGGAAACATCTATTTATGTTGTTCATTTTGCCCACATTCACTTGGAAGTTATGCGTGAGTCTCATGTCTCGTGGAAAATATGACTCAGCATCTTTTGGTTGCGGGCAGCTTTGACCTCATTGTTTTCTGATGTGGCTCAGGGAGCAGCCTGGCAGTGTTCTGGGAACGGCCCGTAACCTGTCCCTGTTCAAGCTGGCTGCTGCGAAGGTTTCAAGAGGCGTATTGGCCAGGAGCACTCAGCTGTGAATTCGAACTCGGAAGACAGTGGTTTTAATAGAGTAAACCAAAATGTGGGATTTGCTCTCTCAGATGTTCTGGAAAATCCCACTGCTTTAGGGCATAGACTTTTCCTGAAAATAGAAGGCTGTGTTTTTTAATGAGGTGCTGAGATCTTTGTAACAAAAGTGTAGGGAAGCAACTGTGCTCAGAGCCCCAAGGGCAGGATATGCCCTCTGAGCTGTGGCCCAGCTTCCCGCCTTCCCAACAGGCTCAAGGTTTAGCCGTTGCCTCCTCCTCCTCCTTTTCCCCCCTCCCCCTCCCTCTTTCCTGCTCTCTTTTCCCCTTCCTTCCTCCCTTCCCTCTTCTTTTTCCTCCCTCCCACCTCCCTCCCCCTTCTCTCCCCCTTCTCCCTCTTCCCTCTTCCTTTCTTCCCCGTCCCTCCTCCCTCCTTTCCTTCCCTCCTCCCTCTTCCTTCCTTCCATTCCCTCCTCCCCCTCCTCCCCCTTGTCCCCCTTCTGTCCCTCCTCTTCCCTCTTCCATAGGATCTTGCATTTTCTGTTTCCTCTGCTTGGAAGGCTGTGTGCCCAGCTGCCCACGGGGCTGCTTTCTTTTCTCCCCTCCTTTAGGGCAGGGTCCATTCCCCCACCTCGCCCCTGCCTCCTGGTTGTGTTCCTAGCGCGGCGGCTTCGTGACCTGCTGTTCCTCATTTGCCTGCTCTTCCACCTGGAGCACGTTGCTGGGCTGCCATGGAATGGGATGTTTTGCCTTCATCGTATTTTATCTGCAGTAATTCCACAGCTTAGCATTTCGGGTTAACTTTGAATTTTTACTTTTTTTCTGTTTCAGAGACTTGATATTCTTTCAATGCGCTTTTTAATTAAATGCAACCTAGACAGCTTCTCCCTCCTCAGCCTCTTCAGTGAGTAAAGAGGTTCTTATGGGGGAAATTGACTAGGATTAGGCTCCATTTCCCTCTGCTACATGTACTTTATTCCTGTAACTACAAAGAGGTGTCATCTGAAGTGTTTGCCTTTCTGCCTCTGAAGCTACCTGGAGCCCATTGGTTGCTGACTTCTGCAGAAATCCTCTTTTGATTCAGTGTCTTCACCTCCAGCCGCCTAAAACCAGCCTGGGAAATGTTCAGTTGAGAACGCTACTGTAAAGTCTCAATTAAGAAAATGCTTGGGGGAAGGAGTGTTCTAGTTAATTTAATTTTTGCTTAACAGAGCACAACCAGTGTTTTTGTTAGGAGGAGGCAGCATTATGTAAAAGAAAGATTATAAACTTTGGATGAAGACATTCCATGATTTAAAGCCTTTCTCTCACTTGAAACCATGTGACTTAGGGCCTCAGTTTTCTCGTCTGTAAAAAGGGTATAATAATTGTTATCTTACTGGGTTGTCATTATATTAAATGGGGAACATGTGTAAATCATTTAGCAAGATGTTTAGTGGCTACACGGGAGTTTGGCAAAACAGAATGCCTTTCTCTATTATTTTTGTTCTTAGAACTGAGGCCTTATTCACTGGTATACAGCATTTTAAAAATGTTTTGTTAATGTAAGATATTGAAACAAAAGGTAATATTAGTGGTAGCTCTTTATGTTAGAATATTTATGATAATCATTATTTGTTGAATGTTTATTATAGCTCAGATATTATGCAAATAACTGAAATAAAGAGGTTGTTTCATTCTTTTAAAAATGCTTAGATATTCTTTGCATCTTCTAAAAATTCAACGTGGAAAAATTTTTGGTAGAAAAGCCATCATGGCAGGTAAAAAATGGCAGACAGAGCCCATCCATTGACCTCCTCTTGCTTACGAAAGGAGCAAAAAACCCACTCAAAAGCAATAAAACAGGCAGAGACTGAGGTCCACAATGACAAAAAGAAAGGGAGAGGAGCCAGTATCAATGAAGCATGAGAATAAACACCCAGAGAGCAGGTCTCAGAAGGAGACATCACAACCACTGGGGTAGAAGCCTCAGCCTGGCGACACTGGGAGCAGACTTGGTCCTGGAGGGGCTGGCTTTGACAGAGAGCTAAAAACAGAGTAGCCATTGGTAGTTTTTATAAAGAACAGTCTACCTTGCAGTCCCAGCTACTCAGAAGGCAAAGGCAGGAGAATCGCTTGAGCATGGGAGGTAGAGGTTGCAGTGAGCCGAGATTGCACCACAGCACTCCAACCTGGGTGACAAAGTGAGACTCCATCTCAAAAAAAAGGACAGTCTACTTGTTACCCCTTGAACTGTAAACAGAATACTTAAGCTAGAATAAAAAGGTAGATGGACAGACAAACATAAAGCTATGGAGAATGAATGGCCCCAGAGAAAAGACATTCACATTCTGGGATGCAGGATCCCTTCAGAATAATAGTGATTGTTTCACTTTATTGAAGTGAAGTCATCAATTGACATCTCCTGGTTCATTCATATGTATAAAAGGACACAGAGATCATTTGAAGAGAGTCTCTGCTATGAAAGATGTATCAAATTAACAAAAAGGGAGAAAAAGGATCCCAGAGGAACACAAAACAGAACTTCAGAAAGTATTTACACCCTCCGAGACATTTAGAAATGTATTTCACCCACAAAACAAGAACAGGATGCTATGAAAAATGAACACTCAGAGGAGAAAAAAAACAGTCTTGGGAGTTACAATATGGTTACTGAAATAAAAATCCAAAAGACCAGTTAGAAGATAAAGTTGAGGCACTCTTTCCAAAATAAGAAAAAGGAAAATATTGAAACAAAAAGTAAGAGCATATTGAATCAATCTAGGGTCCTAAAACCCAACTAACAAGAGCCCTAGAAAGAAAAAACAGAAAGCAGAAGGAAGAAAATTGTGAAGGAACTGATGCTAATGGGTGTGCATCTCTGGAGTGAAAGGGCCTTTCAATTACCTAGCACAATGTATAACCCCTGGTACACTTAGACACATTTTATTTTATTTATTTTTTCAGACAGGGTCTCACTCTGTTGCCCAGGCTAGAGTGCAGTGGTATAATCATAGCTCACTGCAGCCTCAGCCTCCTGGGCTCAAGCGATCCTTCCACCTCAGCTTCCCAAGTAGATGTGACCACAGGCACAGACCACCAAACCTGGCTAATAAAAAAATTATTTTTGTAGACATGAAGTTTCACTATGTTGCCCAGGCTGGTCTTGAACTCCTGATTTCAAGGGATCCTTCCACCTCAGCCTCCTGACTAGCTGGGATTACATGCATGTGCCACCACACCTGCTGATTTTTTTCTTTTCTTTTTTTTTTTTTTAATGGTTATAGACAGGGTTTTGCCATGTTGCCTAGGCTGGTCTCAAACTCTTGGGCTCAAGAGAGCAGCTCACCTTGGCACCCCCAGACTGCTGGGATGACAGATGTGAGCCACTAAGCCTGGCCAAAAATCATTCTTTACTTCATTCAAGAACTTTGAAAACTTACCTTTTCTTAAGTTACTTAAGGATGCTCAAGCAAAGTGAGAACATATGCCAAGAAGAAGACAGTGAGGTCCAGGGAATGATGGGTATTACCCAAGAATGCAGGGGAAGACAGTCTCTGAGTGACGAGTCCACAGTGAACAGGAAAGGGAACATCTCTGTCTTCAAAGGGAGCTCGGGAAATTGCCTGCACGTGGGTAAAAGAGAACAGTACAAAAGGCTTTAAAGGAAGTGCAGCCGTTTTCTCCACTCTCATGCCAGAGGCATGCTCTTCTCCACGTAGCCCTTTGTTCTAGTATTTAACTCCATCTTCTAATAATATGTGTCTATTGCTATTTCTTGATTTACCAATTTTGGACATTATCTATTGACCTGCTGCGACTGATGAGCTTTTTTAGCTCATGCCTCTTCACACATCTTTCTCAAAATATAGTCCAAACGGTATGTTTAGGCCTTTTGTTGTTTACTTTTGTAACTTTGAGGTATATAATATGAGAATGTGCGTGCACATACACACATACACACACACACACACACACACACACACACATTTCTTGTGCTACTGGAAACAGTACCTTTTTGCTCCCTATTGTGTAATGGGAAGCCACACTTATCCTCAATTCTCTTTGGTTCTTCCACTTCACTCTGTCTTCTACAGGTTTATATCATCAAGGTCAAAAATATTTACATTCTGTTTCCTAGGCACAATTACATCTGGCATTTTAGACTATAGATCAATTCTAAAGTTGAAATAAACATATAGCGTTTATATTACACTTATTATGTAAAGATCACTGCACCACTAGATAGTATAGAGAGATTATATTTCTTTCTTCTACAGATTTTTTTCCCCTGGGATTTCTAATTGCCTTTATTTTAAAAAAGATGTATTTGCATAAGTGTGTGTGTGCGTGTATATATATATATATATATGTATTTGTAGACATGGGGTTTGACTATGTATATCTTTTAAAAATACATATTATCTATATATGTATCTCTATATCTCTGTAACTATATATATCCATGTATTATTTAAATATGTACACACACACGTGCACACAGACACACACACACACACACACACACACACACACACATATATATATATATATATATATATATATATATATATGTTACAAAGGTAAATAACAGAAGTAGTAAAAATCCCGTTTGAGAATATTGTGAAGTGGTGGGAGCTAAAAGCTCATCTGTTGTAGCAGAGAGCCATTAGGTAATGTCTAAAATTGGCTAAAAACGAGACATAGCAATAGATGCACATAATTTAAAGAAATAGACCTAAAAACTAAGATAAGACATTAACAGATTTAGGAGAGATTGCCTTAGGGGGAAGTGGTATGGTTTTGTTTCATTTTAAGCCTCTCTGTACTGTTCTTTTTAATTTATGTGCACATATGACTTTGATTGAAATTTAAAACAACTTTTGTAAAAGGAAGAGAATACACCAGAATCGTGTACTATACTGAGCACTATCCTTGCTATTGGGATATCTGGATTCTGGTCACTTAAGTAAAATTCTACTGAAATGTTTTTGCACAGTTTGAATAGAAAATGCACAGCTTTGCCATCAGAAGATGTACATAACCTTGATCTTGCTGTGGCGGTTTCCATAAGTCAAATTTACCTTGGAGATGACCTTGCATGTATATTACTATTGCTCTTTTAAGGCTCCATGCAAATCAACATGAAGGACGGCTTCCTCCTCCTATGGTGGAACTGAATCCCGTGATGGAGGGGTGCATGCGGTCCCTGCTGCACTTGGCCCTAAGGGGCTGCAAACTCAGCCTTGGGGTCTGTCAGGAGGTGAGACCCACCAGTCTGGGGAAGAGGGGACTCAGTGGCCCGAGGACCAACCTCCTCAGGCGTCCTCCCCAGCCCTGAGCTGGGGCTTCCTCATCTGCCACTGTGGCTGAGCAGTGGTTAATGCCAAATTAGCACCTTGCTCAGTGACCTTTCAGCGTTAGCCACCACCTTCCTTCACTTCTCATAACTATTTGCAAATATTAGCTTCTCCGGTCGTTTCTTCCTCATCAGCAGTGTTCACAGATGACAGGCAGCCCATTAGTCTAACTGGCATTCCGTTTATGTCCTTTGCCCCATCATGAGTACATCTGAACTCTGGCATCTTATTGGAAATCTCCTAACCAGCCCAAGAATCTCAGCAATTTTACAAATGGAAGGCATCAGCAGGAAGGTATCCGGAGAAGTTTCAAGGGTTGGCTAAGAAGCCGAGAGTCTGGGGAAGGGGCAGGCTGCCTCAGCCCCCCAGGGACCCAGGGGCTGAGTGAGAGTCAGCCTCACATCATGCAAGCAACATATAGGTTTTAAAACATTAATTAGTTAGCTCTGTCTGCATCAAGCCTTTGTTTTTCTTTTAGAATTCACATGCACCTTTAATACAAAAATCACATATACTGCTTAGGCAGTGCAAGCCAGAGCACAGAGCTGTGGGAAATCGGTGTTGATGAGAAGCCAGTCCTTTCCCGTTGTTCTCTCTCAGTGGCCTTCATTCCACTGAGAGAAAGGCTAGAACCTTTCTTTCAGTTGCCAGAATCCTTCTCCACTGCTCACAATGGTGGTGGGTCCCTTCAGTGTGAAGCACAGATGAAGCGTTTTGTATCTGTAGTTATTTAAATTTATTTTTATTTCCAGCCTCTTACATCTCCGCCCTTTATCGAAATTCCTGTTCTAGAAGTGTTTGATCGGTCATCATTTTCCCTAAATAAACAGTAGAAAAGTGTACTGAGGGTAGTTTAATTTTGATGTTAAATGTATTTTGGAGAAAAGCGGCAAAAATGTGTCCTTTTTTTTTTCTCCCTTGCCACCAGAAGTATGAGCTAAATTATTTATAATTTGATACTCAAAAAACATAGATTCAGGATATTTACTTTACAGAAAGGAAAGAAGGATTGAAACTGCAGTAACAGAACTCAACACTTTGTTAAATCGAATATATTGGCTCCAAGGAAGCACATTTGGACACGTGTAAGAATGCCCACTGCTTTCCAATGACACCATGCCTGACATAGTGCCTGATACATGAAATATTTGTGGAATTGAACACATTCCAAAATAGCAGGTAGACTAGGTAACTCAGTAAGCCACGTCTTAAATCATAAAAGAAAAAGCCAGCAAGCAGTTTGGAAAATGGCAGTTTAAATAAAGCCCCTTAGCCACACAACAGACACAGCAGTGGCGTAAGGTGCTGTGGATTCTGCCAGAGGACACTGGCTGTGCCTGGACCCCAGCTCCTGTGATCTGAGAAAGGCCATCGGCAGTGACTCTGCCCCAGGGCTTCTCATGGGGGCTCAGGTAGGACCATGAGATTTGGGTTTCCTGTTAGCGTGGCTTGACAATAGTCTCATTTGTCATGCTTCAGTCATCCTATCTCCTGTCTGCCATTTCCCTTTCCATGGTTTGTGTTACCCTCAGTTAACCATGGTCCAAAACGAGGCGAGTACAGTACAGTAAGATGTTTTGAGAGACAGGGAAGGACCACATTCGTGTAACTCTCATTACATTAAAATTATTCTGTTTCATTGTTAGTTGTCGTCGCCTCTTAGTGTGCCTCATTTACACATGTATGTTAGGTATATACGCAGAGCAAAAACTTTGAACGCATTTTCTTCTACTCAGGATGGGATTATGTTCCAGTAAACCCCTCGGAAGTTGAAAATATCGAAAGTCAAAAATGCATTTTTGTAGCCCTGTTGTAAGTTGAGGAGTGGACTAAATGTGTGTGGCTTTCGCACCGTCATAGAGTTGAAAAATCCTGAGTGGAACATCATACATCAGGGACATTGTGCATCTGTAGGGATTGGTACCCTCTTCGGTTTTAGGTATCCACCAGGGGTCCTGGAACGTATCCCCCTCCAATAAGAGCAGGGTGCTCCTGTACTTAGAATTTCATGGATATTTCTGTTTTCTCTGCCACAGGAGATATTGGCACACCTGAAACCATGGCCCCCACCATTGTGGTTCCCCCGGGCAACAGAAGTGTGGTAGCTGGATCCAGTGAGACCACTTTGGAATGCATAGCCAGTGCCAGGTATGAGAGGTTTCTCCTGTGAGAATCCTAGTAAATATTACACGACCTGTGATGAGCTGACGACAGAAGGAGACACTGGTGCATCGGGTTCAGCCTTCTAGCGACAGTGGTCTTGTTTGTCCAGATGGGCTGTGAACACGATATGTGGGTAGATAAGGACATGGATATGCTGACGTCTTCCAGATCCCCCACTGCAACAGGGCAGCACTTTCAGTGTAGCTCTGGGTGGTAGTGGGGCTCCTCTGAGACACTCCCTAGGCAAGAGGGAGGAGTGGAGGCAGAGGAAAAAGTTCATTGCTCTTCTCCTCTGTCGTCATCCAGGGTGTTCTCTGCCTCCTTAGTGGTCACTTCCGAATCAAGTTTGGACAATCCTGCCTTCCATGTAGCTGTGTCTCCTCATAGTATTTATTTTAAACATCCTTTTCCAGAGCAAACGGAATCATTAACACTCATGGTCTGTTGCTGCTGCAATTAGCTATCCTTGCTCAATAGCCCTTGAGCAGAATGCATCACTGATGCATGCTGGGAGGGAGTAGAGTTATTTCTGGATTGATTTTTCAATGTCCTTTGTTCAACCTGCCATGCTTCCTGGTAGACTTAGCTTTGTTAAGTCTGGTGCTGAGTACCTGAGACAATGATCACTGCCTACATGAGTCCCAGTCATCGTCACAAACTCCTTTCATTCCCACAGGCCTGTAGAGGAGCTGAGTGTAACCTGGAAGAGGAATGGAGTGAGAATCACCACTGGCCTCCACAGCTTTGGAAGACGCCTCACCATCAGCAACCCGACGTCTGCGGACACTGGGCTGTACGTCTGCGAGGCGGCGCTACACGGGAGTGCTTTTGAACCAGCCAGGGCGAAGGCCTTTCTTTTCATCATAGGTAATGCCCGGGCCACTAAGTGGTGTTGTCAGCATCTCAGATAGCATCTGACACTGACACTTCTGCAGACACAAAATAGTGTATTTCAGTGACTTTATTTGTGACTCGGTAAATGAAGGTGAGGTTGAGTTTATCTTCCAAATCCTTCTTAGTCTTCTTTCCCAAGAATATAAGTCCATTAAATTCAAAGTGTTGATATTCTGAATACTTTCAAGGAATGTCCTTCTGAATTCTCCAATCATGAAGCTTGGGAAATAGATCAGTGAAGCCCCTGTCATATAGATCCCTCTCCTATTCTGACTTTTAGGCCACTAAGCTTTTCTATAACTCTTACTTGGCTATCATGATCGGTGTTTAGAAATTATTCTATTATTGCTGGCCAGGTGCAGTGGCCCTCATGCTTGTAATCCCAGCACTTTGGGAGGCCGAGGCAGGTGAATCACTTGAGGTCAGGAGTTCGAGACCAGCCTGGCCAACATGGTGAAACCCCGTCTCTACTTAAAAATACAAAAATTAGCCAGGTGTGGTGGCACGCATCTGTAATCCCACCTACTCGGGAGGCTGAGGCAGGAGAATAACTTGAATCCAAGAGGTGGAGGTTGCAGTGAGCCAAGATCGCAGCATTGCACTCCAGCCTCGGTGACAAGAGCAAAACTCCATCTCAAAAAAAAAAAAAAAAAGAAAAAGAAAAAAGAAAGAAATTATTCTATTATTGCTATTCTTTTTTTGACCTAGGAGAAAGTTTAAAACTATTGGATGGTACCTTCTGTTCAACTAGAAAAAAAAAAAAAGGAGAACAGAGATGCTTCCTAAAACTGGGCAACATATTACTCCTGAACCAGAGAGGGAGGACATAAAATTAAGTCCATTGGACTTGCCCAGCTCTAAATGCTGGAAAATATTACCGTTTAGGGAGTGTGCATTGTACAGCGGCTAAGGAAATACTAAACTTAGTTTCAGTTTATAATAAGATTAAATTGTGAAGCAACTGCCTTTATTTCTCTCATTTCTCCAGCTACTGTCATGGGTTTATTCTTAAGTGGCTGTGATGACTATCACAGTGGCCTGTCTTCTGCAGTAGCAGCCACTGTTGATAAGAGGGAGCCGTAGAGGCCACCTCTAGGAAGGAGAATCTCCACTTTGTCTCTCCTCTTTGAGAATAAGGGGAATTGAGAACAGGAAAAAATAAGAAGAAACCCCTCGAGAGCCCCTTAAATAAAAAAAATTTGCTGCTTTGCAAAATAAGAAAAAAGAAAAAGCTTGTATCTTCCTATGAACTTAGCAAGAGTATCAAGGAATACTGCATAAAAGGCAGTTTGCCTTGATCACATTCCTCTAATCATTAGGAAATGGCTCTGTGTCTTAACTGAGACTCTTCTAAATACAGTGCTCTCTCTGAAAGAAGAGAAAGGCTGTTAAAAGCATCAGGGGAAGCCGGCTTTGAATCACCAGTCACTGTGGATTCTACATGAGGGGCCTAAGCTGGTATTGCTACCTTTCTCATCTGTGCTTCTGCTGTAGATGTAAATATCACATCCCATTCTCTGCAAAGACTTTTTCATCAGGGTTGATCTATAGTTATATGAGCACAGCACATTATAGATTGAACCAAAATTAAAATTTGTGATGTATAAATCTCTAGTAGACAGGACTATATTATGTTCAAACATTTTAAGGTAATTTAAGCAAGAGAAGAAATTTATCTCCCTATAAACTAGAATGTTTGTTTTGATCATAATTCCTTTTTAAAATAGTTAAATCTATCATACGAACTTTGGTTTTGCATTAACATCTGAATTCCAGAGCAGATTGTTTTTGTGTTCTCTGGAGTTAGCACCTCTCCGTATTCTGACTTTTAAAGATACATGAACACACCCTTCACTTCTTTACGATGTTGATTTAAATCCCCTTTTATTCTTAAGAACTTGCTGTGACAAGTAGGATTTTTGTGGTTGGCGCATGCTGCAAAAGCTCTGAAGAGAGTGTCTCTGTCCATTGTGAGGGATTTGGATGAGATTATAACCCCACGCCCTGCCGCCAGAGCATTACGGGTTTCACAGGGCTGTCACCGTGGACCTGTCAAAAGAGCCATCCATAGGAGCACACAGAGGAAAGATAGAGAAACAAATTGGCTCCTATTACTTGTATTTTATACTGATGAGACAAGACAGGCTAGAAGTACTGTTTGCCCCACCTGCCCAGTCCCCTGCTGTGTTGCTTAATTTCTGTGGCTTAAATAGGGAGCACGGAGGTGGCTTCCATGCACCACCCTGCCATTGGCTGCCCTGTCCTGTGGAGCAGTCCCTCTATACCCTCCATTCCCGCTTCCCCTCTACACCCTCTGCTCTCCCCTCCTGCTTCCCCTATACACCCTCCCCTCCTGCCTCCCCTCCATGCCCTCCACCCTGTCCTCCCACTTCCCCTCTATGCCCTCCCTTCCCCTCCCACCTCCCCTCTACACCCTCCCCTCCCCTCCACTCCAGCTTCCACTTCCCTTCTATGCCCTCCCCTCCCTTTCTACCTCTTTCTACACCCTCCCCTCCTGCCTCCCCTCTACCCCCACCTCTTCCACTTCCCCTCTACGCCCTCTCCCCTCCCCTCTTGCTTCTCCTCTACACCTTCTACCCTCTCCTGCCTCCCCTCTACACCCTCTGCTATTCTCTCCCATTTCCCCCACAGCATGCGCGCACACACATGCCCACACACTCCCCCCTACACACACACACACTCCACACGCCACAGCTGTTCCCAGAACACAAGGAGGCTGCAGCCCAGCAGAGCCCCCACCTTTCCCGCCACATATGTGACTTCCAACTGCAGGGACCCCCGTGTCCTCCCTGGCAGCATCCTTGGCCCAGAGCCAGCTTTGCCCTCTGCAGCAGGTGGAAGTGCTAGGGGCTGACACCCCCAGGCACACCCTCAACCAGTGTCTGAGGGGAGCTGGTGGGTGGATACTCAGGCCCCTTAGCTACCCCTCCTCTACAGTGGCTCCCACAGTGTCTCCGGGCATGAGGCTGCAGCCGCCCACCCTGGGAGCTGTCGGTTAACAGGCTCTTTGCAGCCAACCCCACACTCTCCCTGTGGTGTTTCCCTCACTGCCCAAGAAACTGCCAGCATCAAACTTGTCTCAGGGCCTGCTTCTTGGAGAGGCCAACCCAAGTCTGTGTCTGTTCCTGCAGACCCCGTGCACCTGTTCATGCCTGCGCCTGGAAGAAACGTGCTTCCGGCCCCAGTGCCATCTCCCTTGGTTGGTGAGGGCTGTGTGTCCATGACCCACCTGGTTAGTGAGGGCTGCGCATCCATGGCTCCCCTGGTTGGTGAGGGCTCTGCGTCTATGACTCCCCTCAAGCATCCCCTCTGCTGTGCAGCCCTGGGCTGCTTCACCCCGATGGAGACTACTACACTGTCAGCTGGGCTCTTGAAGCCTGGGAGATGTGCCGGGGCATAACGTAAAACTGTGGGCTCTGGGGACACAGTGGGGACAGCACTGCATGACATAAAACAGTGTGGGCTCTGGAGACACAGCGGTGGCAGCGTAGCATGAAGTCAAACAGCACCAGCTCTGGGGACACAGCGGGGCCAGTGTAACACGACGTTGAACAGTGCGGGCTCTGGAGAGAGAACCAGGGTCCAGTTCTCACTGCACCATGCACTGGCCTGAACAAGTGTTAGCCTCAGTTTCCACATCTGTGAAATGAAGGAGATGTAGAGGATGCCAGCTCATATTGTGAAGGTTAAATGCAATCATGTCTGTCATGGAAGCACTGAATGGTGGCTTTATTTGCAGTTGGCATAACTCCTGTATTATCACACACATCCCATTGTACTAGCTATTTACCAGTAATCAGTTACGTGACATACATTTCTCATGTTTACTGTCTCTGGAATCAAGATGTGTCTCACCACCTATGACACCATTTTTTTTTTCCTTGGGGTTAAGTGAGAGAAGGATGTGTCTGTGAGATGCATCTTTCCCTCCAACACATGGCTTCCACATTATCTCTTTATCACACATGAAGCCGGCAGCTCCCATATGTGCCCTGTTCCTGCAAGCATGCAGATGCTGGCAGGCCAGCTCGGGAACTCGGAAGGTGAGTTTTGACTGGGATAGACTCTTACCTGGTGGGGCATCTGCTACCACCCCCTTCAAGTTGTTCATGGAATTCAGTGTGTGTGGCTGGAGGGCTGGCTGCCGGCCAGAGGTCGCCTCAGGTTCCAGAGGCTCCCACATCCCTGGCTCATCTCCAGAGCTGGCAGCTGCAGCCGACTTCTTGTCACACATGGAAGCTGTCTGCTCTTCCCTGTGCCTCCAGATGCAGAAAGTCCTCTCCTTTTATGGGCTCACATCATTACACTGGGCCCACCCAGCTAATCCAGGCAGTCTCCCTATTTTGAAAGGTTGAATACCTAATCCCACTTGCACAGTCCCGCTTGGCCAAGTAACACAGCATAGTCATAGGTTCCAGGGAGGTGGGTGTGGACAACTCTGGGAGCCATCCTGCCCACCGCAGTGGACTAGCATGCAGTGCAGGCCAGCCAAGGGCACACGTGGGACTTGGTGCTCCCAGAGAGGGGTGATCTGGAAGGAACGGGGGGGCAGCACAGAGAACATCTCTGGGTCTCACAGTGATCCCTACACAGGAGCACAGGAGAAACCTTGCAACTCAGAGGCCAAAACCCAGCAGCATCAGGAGTAGGAGAGCAGGACAAATGTGTGGTGTTGGGGGGGGGGCATCTCCCCCATGGCTGCCTCTATCAGGCCCAAGCCTGCAGTTTGCCACACTGGCATTTTGGAGAGTGGGGTCATCTGATAGAGGCCCTTGGTTTGGGCACAGTCTGGGAGGTATGCCCACCTCCGGTCCTAAGACTGGGGAGCTAGAAGCTTGTGCTGACCCCGGAGGCAGCTACCATGGACTCTGGGCCATGTGGAAGGCAAAAAGCCTGTACTGGCCTTTTCCTAACATTCTGACTTCACACAGGGCATGAGAACCTTTCCCTGATGTCTTCATATTGTTTCAAAAGAGGAAGAAGTGTTTGTTTCAATCCCCAGTGTTTTTAGCCGCGGTCAGGATCAATTTTCCGAAGTCCAGGGTAGGCCTGTGTTGGCAGAGTACCCTTTCTAGACAGAGTTGCTGCTGATTAGCTAAGACATGCCCTCGCCCTTTTGCCCCTTGAAGAGTAAGTGGCTGAGAGGCTATGCTCAGAATGACTATTCAAAACAGATTTTCCCGACTGTTTAACTCACAGCCTTTTCACGGTCAATAGGCTTAGGGATTCCTCCACGTTTTTTCCTTAGAGCAGACTATGTGTAAAAATGTAGCTGGAAATGGGGAGAAACCCCATCTGAGCAGCCGCTGGGCTGGAATAATAGGAAGGGTTGGCAGGGAGAGAAGTCGTAACCTCACACAGTAGGGAGGTATTGAGGGGAGCTCTGAGGCTGTGCAGGGCATGGGCAGCTCCACAGCTGCTCCCTGTGCACAGCTCCCTGGAATTCTTTCCAGAACAAGGTAAGAACATCCACAGTAAATAGCCAGATGTTTTCCACCCGTGCCTAGCACTGAGCTACTAAAACTGCCCAGGACTTTGACCCCTGCAAGCAGTGGCAGGCTGCCCCCCAGACCTCGCCCAGGCAATGCGCTTACTCAGCCAAGCCAGCTTCTGGTCACTGTGTGGAGTGCCTTTCTCCCTGACCCCAGCGAGCTCTCTTCCTGGTGCTCGAAGGAAGCCTCAGGGCACTGTACCAGGGGACATGGGTAATCAGAACCTCGGGGAAGGTACCCCAGGCCCATAGGCCCTGACCATTTGTATATATGGATTTTGTGCCACCAAAGCACAGGTCATCTTGGGTTAATCTCAAGGGAACGATGAAGATTGAAAAAAACAGTTCCAAAGGTTACACTGGATGACCTCCTTTCTGTAACATTCTTGAAATGACAAAGCTACAGAAACAGAGAATGGATTAGTGGTTGTGAGGGCTGGGGGCTTGGGGTGTTTGTGGTCCTGGAAGGCAGCATCCTTGTGCTGATGGACACGTGGACCTACACACATGATAATGTTGCATGGAATGTGCACACACACTTGAGCACAAGAAACACTGGGAAGAGCTGGATAAACAAGGCTGATTGTATCGGCAGCAATATCCTGGTCGTGATGTTATACTGTCTTTTTGCAAGATGTTACCATTGGGGAAAGCCAGGTGAAGGGTCTATGAGCTCTTTCAGTGTTACTTCCCACAACCGCACAGGACTCTACAGTTTTCTAAAAAGAAAATGTTCAACTAAGAAGAGGAAAACTGTAATTAATCATAAGCAAATGTTGATGTTGAACGTATATTTTTTCCTTTTTCCCTCACATCCTTTTGATCAGATCGTGACGGTCGATATGGACTTAGCTTTCCTGATGAATACGGGTCAGGACCTGCACACAAGGGCCCTGACAGCAGGCTGCTACTGCATAGTTAGAATATAAATAATGCTACCTTCATTATTATTGATTGAGAAAAGGTGACCAAATGGAAGATGTATGAGTCGTGCAATGAAGAAGCTCTTGAAAAAGGTAGACGTTAAATGTTTGGAGTATTTCTTCAGGTGTGGTGTATACACGTGAAAACCTAGGTAGAGGAATCTGCTTCCTTCTAATGAATTTGCAGTCATCTCAGCCCGGGTGGTTAATTCAGGCAGATTCTTTCTGCTTGAGTGGTCCAGGTAATCGCAGAAGTGAAACCTCACTTTGCCGCCATTCAGAAACTTTCAACAGTTCCCCTTAATCATTTCTTTGAAATGCTAAGTTTTCATTTCTCTTCTGCCTCCTTTAGGTCCCACCTTGTTTTAAAGATACAGTCAATCTAGGAGGGCATGCCAAGCTATATTATCCACATTCAACACAATTGTAATGAGAATAAACCAACTCCGGACGGCAGTTCCCAGAAATTAATCATCACACAGAAAGTGAACACAACAGCCTTTTGTTATTGTGATAATGAAATCGCTACCACCTTAATACTTGACAAACTTGGCCCTGCCTCTGTTGAATTTCTGCTGAATAAACTGGAAAAATATTGCAGTTGACTCTCCAAGGAAATTCATTGTTTAATTCAACCACTATTTTTTTGTGGAACAGGAGAGTGGAGTATCTAGAGAGATGCAGGTACCTAAGAGTTGCCTTCGCAACTAAAGATAGATGAGCGCTCCCCTATTTTTTTCTCTTCGTTATTATTTTGCATTCCATTGAAGTATTAAATCTATATTTTGGAGAAGAACTGCTAAGAATTTTAAAAATAAGTTACTAGATAGCACTGTTCCTGGATGCAGGCTGCAGACCTTCCTCAGGCGCTTGACAAGCTTCCTGAGTTCGTGTTGAGATACTGAAGCAAACTAGCCCATAAAATACACTGCTGTAAATATAAACCTTTATGAACCTCTTGGGGTAGTCCTTCTAAAGTGTGAATTAAGATATTCTATGATTCAAGCCCATAAACTGAAAAGTAGCCATCACCCTGAGTAGTAATTTGCTTTCTGAAACCCCAGACTAGAAATTGCCTTTGGCCTGTGCAAAGTTCTGAGTTTGTATGCACGATGTTAACTAATGATGAAGTTTTAAAGAATAGTTTTTAAGAGGATCCCAGACTATTTTAGGTTATATAGTCTCAACATATCTTCCTTTGGCTTAGGGGCTTTTTTTTTTTTTCTTGTTTGAAGAGCCACCGTATTTTACTGCTGAGCCTGAGAGTCGGGTTTCAGGGGAAGTAGAAGAAACCGTGGACATCGGATGTCGAGCCATGGGTGAGTGCGGAGTGGCTGCTGAACAAAGAGCTGTGGATGGGAGGAAGGAAAACAACCTTTTTCCATAGCAGAATTGCCGTCATTCTAGGGAGACACTGTGTGATGGTGAAGAGCAGACTTCAGAGGGTAGAACTGTATTGGGCCGCTGAGCGTGAGCAAAGCATTTGACTTTGCCAGGCTTTTGCTTCCTCTCTTGCAAAACAGAGATAATAATATTTACCAAGCAGAGCAAAAAAGGAAGCCCCCATCCACCCTGGATAGAGAGGGGACTCTGTCACGTCCCATGGATTCCTCTTCAAAGGCCCTGATTCCACAAGAGTGTGACCCCCACCAAGACTCGGGGCAGAAAATTCTTTCTCATCTGTGGGTGATTGGGACTGTAGGAAGGGAGACGGGTAGACATTTATTTGTGTAGATGTATGGGGTACAAGGTAATTTTGTTACGTTGTTGTATTGCACAGTGGTGAAGTCAGAGCTTTGAGTGTGTCTATCACTGGAGTGGCTAATTTCTCATCACCTTTAAGTAATTTCTTATCACCCACTCACACCCTTTTGAGCCTCTGTTGTCTGTCCTTCTGCACTCTGCGTCCATGTGCACATGTGACTTGGTGCCCACTTATTAGTGAAAACATGTAGTATTTGTCTTTCTGTGTCTGTGTTCTCTCACATAACTTCACGGCCTCCAGTTCCTTCCAAGTTGCTGCAGAAGGCACGATTTTATTCTTTTTTTTGTGGGTGAATAGTATTTGAATAGGAAATGTTATTGTTTTTTTCCTTTTCAGCTCTGGGTCAACTTTTCCTTTGCCATTCAGGTAATTCCAGCCTTCTTCCCCTTGCCTCATTTACGAGCTACCCGCTGTCACCATCTCATGTTGGGTAGCACAGGTGATTAGATAAAATCTTCTAGTAGAGACAGGCTTTTCAAGGCAATTTCGTTAACAAAACCTGTGTTTGTATTCTGGCAACTATCAAGAAATGAAAAGGATCTTTTCTCTTTTGTTTGTACCCATCCGCCCTAAGGATGGTATTTTCTCCTACTCCCTAAGAGCTTGGAGGGTAAGGATGACTACCAGTTTTGTAAATCTTCACAACAGCTCCATGAGAGAGAGAGACGATTATCTCTCTGTACCACAGAAAAACCAAGCCCTAGAAAGCATGGTTAAGTAATGTGCCCAAGGCACTGAGCCACGGCACTGAAATGGGATGCTTCTTTTGTGAAGTTATTGCCCAGTGTGTGGCCTGTGGGAATTGCTCATTAAATGCTGGGTGAATAACTTACCTAGGGCCATGTGATAATGAAGATAAGACCCAAACACAAATCCATCAGCCACCAAAACAGCCACCAGGCTCTTGCTGGGACACTAGATTCCTGGACTTAGAACAAATCCCGTTTGTCCATACCTGCAACTATGTGGATGCCTTTCATCCCTGAGTGCCCACCGCCCCGACCCAGAACGGAGTCTTGCTGTGTTGCCCAGGCTAGAATGCAGTGGTGTGATCTCGGCTCACTTTACCTCCACCTCCCGGGTTCAAGCGATCCTCCTGCCTCAGCCTCCCAAGTAGCTGGGATTACGGGCACGCACCACCACACCTGGCTGCTTTTTGTATTTTTAGCAGAGACCAGGTTTCACGATGTTGGCCAGGCTGGTCTCAAACTCTTGACCTTGTGATCTACCCGCCTTGGCCTCCCAAAGTGCTGGGACTACAGATGTGAGCCACTGCACCCAGCCCACCATTTTTATTCCTGAAAATGAGCGGTGTGTCACCCTTCCAGTGCTGGTGGTGGAGGGAGAGATCAGCCTTGGCCCAGAGACCCCCTCCTGACCCTCCGTGCTTTGTACCCACTGCTCCCAGCCCGGGGCTTTGTTGAGTAGGAGTTCTGGTTCTCAGCTCCTGACCAGCTCACAGTGGCTGCTGTCCACGGATCTGTACTGTTTCTGTTCTTCTCTGTTCTTACTCTACTGATTCAGCACAGGGGAGGGAGAGAAAAGGGTGAGAGAAGAGTAAGATGAATTTTACATGGAATTATTTTTCTTACGGTGGTTGCATTGTTCTTTCTTGTGTAAGTGCCAGCTTCTTAAGGCCAACAACTCTGTGAATGTGAAGCTATAAAATATTTAGAGAGCTTATATTTCAGAAATAAGAGTATACAATCCTACGGGGGAGAAGATTTCTGTTATGACATTCAATTGCCCCAAAATAGAAATACTCCTAGTTCCCTCTGTACTAACAATTATTTTTCAATAAATGACAATCTGAAACTCCCTTTGACAAGAAAATCCTCTTTTTTGCATGACTTCTGCAGGGTAAACTGCTTAAGTGTAGACTTATAGAGAGAACAGATCTTCCAACACTGCACTACCGTCATTTAATTTACTGCTTTCTTTTAATTTTGACAGTGAAACTATAGCAGCAGGCAAAGTGGTTATTCCTTACGAAAGCGACATCATGTAACTGCTATTATGAGATTTTACATGAATTGGTTTTGCTTTTACCTTGAAATAGATTTTTTAAAATTTCCTGACTTAATGAAAAGTGACAGGAAACATAATTAAGGCAAAGAAGAGAATCTGAGAAGACATTATCTTGAGATATTCCATGACATTAACTTTATTTATTAAAGTCGACATCTCTCACCTACCTACACAGCATCTTAAATCAAGGGGTTTTGATGTGCTTTGCACTAAAGCATATCAAGATGTGTTTTTTATTTAAATCCATTTTCTATTTAGGGAAACTGAGGTACAGAATCATCTAGAGCTAAGTCTAGATATGCCTCATGGAGCAAAGCGTCTTTTCCTGTACCCACAGTGTAATACCTCTTGTGCCTCCTCGACCCTTAACAAGATTACCTAACCTAATAAATCGCTCCTCTGAGACAGTAGAACTCCATGAAGACCCATGGTATCCAACCCTTTTGATAGGGGGTGTTTAAAAGATGGCACTCATTTTCATTGTTAGCTATCAGGATGAATAGTGATACTGCCCATTGAGCACTCACCAGGTGCCAGGCATAAGAGTTTTATATATACTGGTATAAATGTACACACATGCACATATATGCACAAACTCAGACACACACATACACACATATATACAGATGTACATATATACACACAGATGTACATGCACACATATGCATACACACATGTAGATGTACACCCGTGCCTAGATACACAAACATCACATACATGCACAAACACATGCACACATGTAAACGTGCATACATGCACATATATACACACATACACATATGTGCACAAACTCACACATCCACACAGCCACATACACACATATACACGCACGCACACACACACACAAACACATCCAATCTTCAAACCTTCTGAAGTTGAAGTTGTGATTATCATTCGCTTACCTGCACATGGGGAAATGGAGACAAAGAAAGGGGTAGGTAACATTCTCTGCCCAAGGTGACACTGTTCATGAGGTATGGACTTGGGATGTGGCCTGCATCCTGCCCTCTGCCCCTATGACCCTGTGCCCAAGTCCTCCCACAGTGGCTGAGTAGGGCACTGCAGAGCAGAGAGGGCTTCATCTTCATCTGAACCTTACGATCAGTCTCAGCTGGAATCTCCTTCTTTTCAAACAAGAGCATGAGCCTGTGTGGGTTCAGAGCGGAGCTGGAAGGAGCCACGGCCGCGGCAGCCGGAGTTTGCACCCACTGTTCCTCTCAATGCTTCTCTGTGTGGATTGCTTCATCTGCGATGAGAAAAATAGCTCCTTACAGGGTGGTTGAAAGCATGAATAGACAAGAAAATGCCTATTAAAATATTGCCTTTCTAGCCTTTGAAACAGATGTGCCCCAGTCCTCACATCAAGAATTATTTTTTAAATGCTATTTATTCCCATTCCTATGCAGGGGTCCCCCTTCCCACCCTCCAGTGGTACAAGGATGCCGTCTCCATCAGCAAGCTCCAGAATCCTCGATATAAAGTCCTCGCCAGTGGAGGCCTGCGCATCCAGAAGCTGCATCCAGAGGATTCTGGAATCTTCCAGTGCTTTGCCAGTAATGAAGGAGGGGAGATCCAAACCCACACCTACCTGGATGTAACCAGTGAGTACACCCAGGCCTGTAGCTACCTGACCTGGACAAATCTAGTCAGTACACTGAGGCTCACAGCTACCTGGATATATCCAGTGGGTACACCCAGGCCCACAGCTACCTGGATGTATCCAGTAAGTACACCTATCAGCACAGCCAGACCTGCTGGACCGGGCCTTCAAGGTAGAGCTACCCAAAGGTTGCCCTGTATGATACACACAGAAAATGGTAGTATCTGCTCAGCCCCCTGAGGTAAACGGAAGGGGTGATATGGCCAGACCAGGAGAGCCAGCTCTCAAGCACACCTGAAGCCTTGGTGGGTCCTGTGTAGAAACTGCTGAGGCCCAGGAGCAGCACAGATGCCCAGTCACTCCCCACCCCTAGCGCCCTCCTGTTCTCAGGTCAGCCTTGCTTCTTCCCACACTAAGCCCTCCTCTTTCTTGAAAAGTAGAAAAAAATTCCCCGTATTTTCTGGACAGAAATGGAAGGACTATTGAGTGAATAGCTCAGTCCTAATCTTTTTCTTTTGATCTTTTTTCTATTTTTTACATTCATTCTCTATTTTACTTTTATTGAACAATTATAGTTCTTTTGTGAGTTTCTTTTATTACCTCATTAACAGAAATACCTTGGTACTCTGTCTTTGAAAAATAAAATCAAGGTAAAGGTTTTCATTGTATCCGTGGGTTTTCTTTTTAATCTCCCATGGTTGTATAATACTGTTCTTCCAAAATGAAGTAGAATCTAGTGATTATAGAATTACACCTTTCATGTTTGCCCTTTTGGGAGCAAAATGCTGATATCCTCAGGGATGAGAGCTGTTGGAGAAAGCAAATCAATGCCACTGTGTGCACAGCTGAGGGCTCTTCCCACCCAGAGCCTGAGAAGAGACTGACAAGGTATGTAGAGAGCCATACAGGTGTTTGGGTAAACTAGGGGTCCCTTCCTTGAATCTTGCCCACAGGTCAAATTTGTCTTTCATTTTGGAGCTTAGGAAACCAATATTGCTTCAATCAGTAGAAATAATATTGGATGTTCAAGTCAGAAGATGACTCTTGATCGATTAGAATTATTTGAAGCCTGTCTTGCAATCGTGGGCCAGGATGTTCTGGGGCAGGGATCGACAAACTTCTTCTCTGAAGGACCTAATGGTAGATATTTTTGGCCTTTGAAGAATGTGGCCTGCTCAGCTCTGCTGTAGTGACCTAAAAGCAACCACAATTCTTAGCACATGTGAGTGGCTGTGTTCCAATAAAACTTTATTTAAAAACACAGGGTGCAGGCTGAATTTGACTCCCAGGCTGTAGTTTGCCCATCTGCATTCCAGTAAGAGACTTAGGAATGAGAATAAGGGAGAACCCAGAGAACATTGCTGGGTTTCTCTCAGCCTCAGTTTTCTCATCTGTTAAAATGGAGCTAACCAACCCCAGATTATAGGATTCTCAAGTGCCACTTAAGCTGTTACCATGGGAATCTGTGAGTCAACAAACAAATATAAATGATTCTAATAATGTTATCTGCTTTGTAGTAAGAGGTTTTTTGCAAAATGAATTTTTTAAGTAAAATATCCTTAATGAAAGGAAAATGTGTTTTTAAAAATCAATATTGATTTGCTCATTTAGCAAGCAGCTATTGAGCATCTGTGTTGGGCACTCTGGATAAGGCTTTGGGGACACAGCTGTGAGGAACAGGTGAGGTTCCCATGCTTCCAGGACAGAGGGTCTATGGAGAGGAGAAAGGCAGTGAAGGACGAGATGACCAGCCAGGGGTACTGCAGAAAAGGGGAGTGGGTGTGGCGGCAGAGTGAGCCAGGCGCCTTCCCCAGACAGTGTGGGTCAGGGGGCTTCTCTAGGAGAAATTTAGAAGGAGCAGGAGTGTGAACTCTTGGAGACATGCACATTGCATGGGCTAGAGAGGGTAGCAACTGCCTTGGAGGAATAAGCTCAGCATGTGAGCAGGTGAAGGGAGGCAGATAGGATGGGGCTCAGTGACACGCAGGGTGGCCGTGACGGACCAGAGGGCAGAGGGATAGGCAGGGGCAGAGGCCAAGAACAGGAGGAGCATCAAGAGCTATGAGCGGGGAAGGGGCATGAAGGCCTTTATAGCTTTCAAAGGGCAGCCCAAAGCTGGCTGCCTTGGGAACCTTGACACAGGCGCAGAAGTGTTGTGACCAGTTAGGGGGCTGCAGCATCTGGCAAGACCCCAGACCCAGGTGGTTGCATGCGAGGTGGAGAGAAAGGGTCAGCTTCAGGAAGGGCCTTGGCAGTGAAGCTGCTGGGACTTGCCATGGTCCATGGGGATTCTCAGCAGTTGCAGGAAGAGGTAACAGTTGTGCCCTGGGTTCTGTGAGGTCTGCTCACTTCTTTGCTTGAGGGGTATCAGCCCAGGGACCCCCCATAGACGACTTGAGAGACACAGATCACTGTTGTACAAGGGGTTCCGGTTAATTGTTATTGGGTAACACAGAGTCAGGTGAGCCTTGCTGAAACCAGCAGGAATTCCTGTCATTCCTTGGTCTGACTCAGGGCTGCTGAAGGCCCTGGCCATCCCCTGTGAACAAAAAGAAACCCAGTGCTTGGTGCTCATGACACCTTCCAGAAATTTATCTTTATGGAGGTCTTTGAAACCTGGTTATTTTAACTCTCAGAACAGATACTAGGAAGTATGATCTTGTGGATGACATTTTATATTCAATAATTCGCTTTTATTGTTTTTGTTTTTGAGATGAGGTCTCTGTCATCTAGGCTATGGTGCAGTGGCACAATCGTAGATCACTGCAGCCTCGACCTCCTGGGCTCAAACAATCCTCCTGCCTCCGCCTCCCAAGTATCTGGGACTACAGGAGTGCACAACCATGCCTGGCTAATTTTTAATTTTTGGTAGAGACAGGGATCTCACCGTCTTTCCCAGACTGGTCTCAAATTCCTGAGCAATCCTCTTGCTTCTGCCTCCCAAAGTGCTGGGATTAGAGGTGTGGGCTACCTTTCATTTAAAGAACAAAGCAGTCTTTTGGCTGATCTAAATAAACACCTCTCCTCTCTTTAATGTTCATCTAAAACTGTTCTTCCTGGGCCCCTGCACATTCCCACTTGTGTATCTGTTACACTCCAGGTTGTAAACGAAGATAGGTAACTCCTAGGAGACAGAGAATGGAGGGCCATAGTTGCTCCTGAGTGGCTTTCCTTTTGTATTGCTACGGTTATCTCTGTGATTGGTTCTATAAAGCCTGTGCAGGACACTCTGCCAGGGGCACAAAGCCCTGATCATTTCATTAACTCCTCTTCTCAGATATTGCTCCAGTGTTCACCCAGTGGCCAGCAGACACCACGGTGACCGACGGGATGACAGCCATTCTAAGGTGTGAAGTGTCCGGGGCTCCCAAACCCGCCATCACCTGGAAAAGAGGTGGGTAGCATCCGCCACCCACTACAGCATAGCTCATGTGGAACGTAACGTATTGGGCAGTGCTTGCTTCTTCTTCTCTCTCTCATTTATTTATTTGTGCATTCACTCAATGAAGATTAAATAACCCATTATGGCAGCAGTCCCCAAACTTTTTGGCACCAGGGACTAGTTTCTTGGAAGACAATTTCTTCATGGACTGGGGAGGGCTGCTGGTTTCAGGATGAAACTGTTCCATCTCAGATCATTAGACTCTTATAAGTAGTATGCAGCCTAGATTCTTGGTATGCACAGTTCATAGTAGGGTTTGTGGTTCTGTGAGAATCTAATTCCTCTGTTGAGCCGACAGGAGGGGGAGCTCAGGCAAGAATGCTTGTTGGCTCACTGCTCACCTCCTGCTGTGTGGCCCGGTTCCTAATAGGTCTGTGGCCCAGGGGCTGAGGACCCCTGATTTTCAGAATGCCTACCAAGTGCAAGATACCAGGGGCACAAGGATAAATATGACAGATAAGATGACTGCCTTCTAGAAAGGGAAACAGACATTAAAGAGAAAAGGCCTGGGTGCAGTGGCTCATGCCTATAATCCCAGCACTTTGGGAGGCCGAGGTGGGTGGATCACCTGAGGTCAGGAGTTTGAGACCAGCCTGACCAACATGGGGGAACTCCGTCTCTACTAAAAATGCAAAATTATCTAGGCATGATGGCAGATGCCTGTAATCCCAGCTATTCGGGAGGCTGAGCCAGGAGAATCATTTGAACCTGGGAGGCGGAGGATGCGGTGAGCCATGATCATCATGATCATGCCATTGCACTCCAGCCTGGGCAACAAGAGCGAAACTCCATGTCAAAAAAAAAAAAAAAAGAAAGAAAGAGAGAGAAGAATTGTCCAAATGTCACTCTCCTCTATTCAAGCCCTTCATAGAGTGCCTTAGGCCTCCTAAGGTCTTAAAATGTTAAGCATTGGATGTGAAGTCACTCTGCTAGCACTCACTTTTCCCATTGTTAAGTGGAGCTCTTCTTTATAACATTCAGAATTAAGGATCACGTCCTTTATTTTGTTGAAGAAAGATGCCTCCAGCACTGCATGGTTCCATGCCCTCCACAGTCAACCCAGGACACTTCATCCCACTGTGGCTCAGTTCCTGGGAGGGCTGCCTTTGCAGTTCCCATAGCCTTTTCCACAGGGGCCACTGAAGGAGCAGCACACAGGGTCCATCCTGAACAAATCTTGCTGAGTCCTGTTGATTCACATGGATGAGCTCCTCACACTTGGTGGGCTGTGTCGGGCTGACATGCCAGAAGCCTTATCTTTCCCTTTCTACTGGAAGACCACATGGCAGCTTCTTGAGTCTCAGAAGTACAGTCCTTGCACTCAGACATGGCTCGTAAAGATCTGGGACACTACAGATCAACAAGAGGACTGCGCTCTTATTTTCTCGTGTTTTCCTTCCTAATTTTGAACATATTGGCTTTATATAAAAGTGTTTCCAATGCATGCAAATATAAAGAAAACTAAAAACCGGTCACCCAAAGATAGCAATCCCATTCACGGATCATAATTTGTGTAACCAAATCTCTCAATATTGATCAATTAGGATGTTCTTGGTTTTTGTTATACTGAACAGTGCTAGCAGATACTGCTTCAGTTATTTCTTTGCATACAATTTTCACTTTATTCTGATTATTTCCGTAAGTTATTTCCTTGTTGTATTAGTCTGCTCTCACACTGCTGTAAAGACATACCTGAGACTGGGCAATTAACAAAGAAAAGAGGTTTAATTGACTCACAGTTCCGGATATCTGGGGAGGCCTCAGGAAATCATGGTGGAAGGTGAACAGGAAGCACGCACATCTCACACGGCTGCAGTAGAGAGCAAGTGCAAACAGGGAAATGCCAAACACTTTTAAACCATCAGATCTCATGAGAACTGCCTCGCTATCAGGAGAACGCCATGGGGGAAACCACCCTCAGGATCCAATCACCTCCCAAGTAATTCCTCCCCAACACACGGGGATTACAATTTGAGATGAGACTTGGGTGGGGACACAGAGCCAAACCATATCACTTGGTTATGGCTCTAACCACTATCTTCATTTCTTTCAAGTGTTAAGACTGTAACACGCCTCTTTTCTCTACTGTTCTTTAGAAAACCACATTCTGGCCAGTGGCTCTGTCCGGATTCCTAGGTTCATGCTTCTTGAATCTGGGGGTCTGCAGATCACACCCGTCTTCATCCAGGATGCCGGCAACTACACCTGCTATGCAGCCAACACAGAGGGCTCCCTGAGCGCATCAGCCATGCTCACCGTGTGGAGTAAGGAGCAGCCCACATCAGCCTTCTATTAGCCACGCTTTAATCATCGTGTCATCATGGGCTTCAGGGATGTCAACATGCCCTTAGACTTCCTAATTTAATCAAAAGAGAATGATTATTTTTACAACTAATTTATAGAAATCTGTTGAGTAATTAAATTTTCAGTTTCTAAAAGCATAATTAGAAAATGAATTCAGAGATTGAATGGGGGCATTGCAGGAGAGATAGAAAAGTGACTTCTTAAAGTCAGTGGAGATATTGTACTAAACTAGCTCAAATAACAAAGTTGACATGTTGGTTAATTTGATAAGCATTTTGTAAGAAAATTAAGAATCAAAATCCTAAAGAAGGAATATTTTGCTATACAACTATTAGGATCAACTAAAACACTTGCTAATATATTACCTATCAGTGTTTCTTGTATATTAGGAGTGAACTGAAAGGAGAATCTTCATTGTTTCTCCAGCTTTTGCCATTCTTTTTTTACTCAATAATACATGTTTTGGAAATGCAGAGTAGTTTTCTGGAGCTTAAGGATTGGACCAAATATCCCCCCATTGCCACTTGTTAGCTTGCCAATATACTTTCTCCTTGTGGTTTCATCTCAATCTGTACTACTAAAAACTCATTATTCAAAAAGCAAAAGAATGCTCACTCACAGATTATTATAAAGCTATCTAATGAGGAGAGAAAGTTTTAACTTGCTTGAGGGAGTAATTTGTTAAGATGCCATTCTTAAAGAAAAACTAAATCATTGTGCTTTATTCCATATTTGTCTAGCATTTTCTATCATTATAGTTGGTGTCCACTTTCATAAATGACTCTTTCTAATTTGTTAGGTGTTCTAAAATGATCATGAGTTTAAAAGAAATTAATCCAAATTCCCACTAGACTGTCAAGGAGTAAAAAGAAGCTTTTGTTCCATTTAGTGGATGACTCTGTCAACCACTTCATTCATTACACATCCCTAAGTAATAACCATATATTTAACCCATTTAAGCCTGAGGCTGCGGTTTTTTGAATTTTTGCAATTACACCTCAGCAATGACCTTGAGCAGTAGGATATTGAAAAGCTTATGAAAAAGTGGTATCTGAATCTCTGTAGATCATTCACCAGAAAATTTTGCTGATCTGCTAAAATTCAATGTTATAACAACACTAGCATGACTGGGATAACACTTTGGTGGCTTACAGAACATGTTCACACACTTTGCCCACTTTAATCTGTACACATATTAGTGATATTAGCATTCTCTTCCATAGCCAGGAAAACAAAGATACAGAGATGTTTTTCTGGACTCACCATTAGCAGGGTCAGGCTTGGCCTCAAACTTAGCTGTATAACTCCCAAGTTCTGGACCCTGTTCCTGGAAGCAGAACAGAGCAGCTCCCCCTTAGAGGTAGGGGCGCTACACTGACCCATCACACAGGCACGCTGTGGGTCCCCACCCCCTACTGGCTTGGGGGAGGTGGGCAAGTCACTGCCTCTCTGAGCATCCATTTTCCTTCCTGAAAACTGGGGGGAGTAATATTATAGTCCTCAAGAGATTGTCTTGAGGAATAAATAAAACAATTTAAGCAAAAGCACTTGGCAGACTCACAAAATGTCATGCAGACATGAGAGATGACCAGAATGATGGTCATTTTGGGAAAGAATCTAGATTTTATTTAAGAGCCTAGAGCCTCATTCACATCTGCATGTGATCGCCCATGTTCATTTACTTCCACGGAGTTTAAGGTTAAAGATGGGTGGGTAGGCTGACTTACTTTGCTGCAACAGTTGACTTATTTGCTTGTTTTTAACTCCCCTAGCATTTCTGAGAGCTTCCATTTACACTCATTCTGCCAGGATGAGGGAAAACTTGGGAGGTTGTGATGTCAGATGACCGGTGCATCATCTCCCTGCGGGCAGAAACTCTCAAACTTGTCATTTCGTCTGATTTGTGACTTGTGTTTTCTTCAGATCGAACGTCCATCGTCCACCCTCCCGAGGACCACGTGGTGATCAAGGGGACCACGGCCACCCTGCGCTGTGGAGCCATGCATGACCCCCGGGTTTCGCTCCGGTCAGCACAATCAGTTACAGTGCTTTGGGGCTTGTTGATATTCTGTGAGCTTCTAAAGTGAAGTTGAGATGAGAAGGAAGAATTGGGGGAACTTGGATTTCAGCTGCAGGTCCCTGATTACGGCATCTTCTAGTTGCGGGCACCGTCATTGATCACGCAAATCCCATTTTCCACTCCAGCCTTATGTATTATTTACAGTGAGCTATGTTCCACTTCATGACTTCAGTGCCGCTTTTCATGATTTTTCTGCCAAGGTTAATACACTATCTGTAAAACGTACTTGTCAGAGGCTGATACTTAGTAAGAGAAGAATCCAGAGGGATCAACTAGGATTCAGCAGTGTTTACACGGGGGCCATGCCACTCTCAGCGGGGAGTTCTTTACTCTCGGGATAGTTTCATTGTGAATTGGGGGAGGGAGGCCTGTGCATGGGAGAAAGGCAGCCACAGCACCCAGTGCACTCACAGGAAGGTACGTGAGGAGAAGGAGACCATACGTGAGGGTTCTCTAAAGGAATGCCGACATCCCATCTTTGTTTGAATTCAGGCCAGGAAAGTAGCTGTGCAAAATATGAGACTCCAGGTGAAGGTGTGGCAGCAGACAGGTGGGCGTCCATGGGGAGCTGTTCCCTGAAGATCAGCCACCTTCAGGCAGGATAGTTGTAAATTTTTGGAATCAGCCTTGAAAATAAAAAAGAAAAATCCAGTCATCAGAGTATTTTCACTCTGGCCTTAGCCCAGAAGGAACGCAGTGCGTAAGTCGAATGGGCAACTCAAGATGTCCTCCTGCTTTCCGGGGCCTCTGACTCTGAGCGGAGGGGATGGCTGGGGGCACACAGGCAGCAGCGGGATGCAGAGACCCAGCTATTCTCTTGTGCTTCTTGAGCAGGTGTTTGGCAAATTGTAAATTTCTATGTCTCCACCTGACTCCCCTGAGTTTCCCAGGGCTCAGAATCCAAGTTTGGTTTAGGTACAAGGGTGCAGAATGCAAAACAAAACAAACAAAAACTAGCAAGTGAAAGATGACCTAAAGCCCCGCTGGTGGCCACCCTAGTGGTGGGAAAAAATTCCTTCCAAAATGATTGGGAGTATGATTTCAAGGAAGTCTGCTTTTCTGCTGCTCTGACAGCTCAAAAAGAACCCCCTCCGATCTCTGTGGCTTCTCTGTTGCTGTAATATGAGATTAAATGGGAGGCCCCCTCCTAAGATGGAACTGGATTACTCACTCTCAGGATGCCCCTCATCCCAGGTTTGCTCTGCCCTGAGGAGCACCAGGCCCTAAGTGACCATGCCAGCCGGATGCGGTGCCCGGGAACGAGCAACCTATCCATCTTCCTCTTGTGGAATCAGTCCTGTTCTATCTCAGGGTAATTGCTGATAAGTAGATTGTAAATGTCTGTGCTTATGAATATGAAAGCTTTAAAGAACTGAGCACATTCTGAAAATCCCATCAAATGATTGTGGAAAGGAAAAATAACACTTTCATTCCATATAGCAGTGAGTACTGCCCCTGCCCATGGTCATCTAAAGACTGGGCAGGCTCTCAATTGATTCTGTATTTGAAAAGAAAAATGTGCCAGAATTGCTACAGATAGATTAAATGAGAAAGAAATGCAATTTTAAGGACCATCTGCCACAATGGTCAAATTTTAAGAAAATTTGTTTTTGAAGTGTGATTTTTTTTTCATGAGTTGGGCAATTCCAGTCTGTGGATTTTTTTTAAACAATTGTTGCTTGCTGTCCATACAATACTCTTGTCCTCTGGAAACAGTACCAGGCCAGGAATGTTCAGTGCAGTTTTCACAGGTGACAGATATGCAGATGGTTCTACAGAGTCTCATCTCCAAAACACAAGATCAGACAGGCAGGGCCAATCATTTTCATTGTCCTGTTTTTAACCTCAGCATCCATTTTTGTATGATGACCAAGGTATCTGGTTGCTTTTTTTTTCATTTTTATTTTTTTGTTTAATTCATATGCCATAAAATTCTCTCTTTTAGACCAAGTGTGGTGTCTCAGGCCTGTAATCCCAGCATTTTGGGAGGCTGAGGCAGGTGGATCACTTGAGGCCAGGAGTTCAAGACCAACCTTGGCCACATGACAAAACCCCGTCTCTACTAAAAATACAAAAAATTAGCCAAGTGTGGTGGCGCACACCTGTGGTCCCAGCTCCTTGGGAGGTTGAGGCACAAGAATCACTTGAACCCAGGAGGTAGAGGCTGCAGTGAGCTGAGCTTGTGCCATTGTACTCCAGCCTGGACCACAGAGCAAGATTGTGTCTCAAAAACGAGAGAAAGAGAGAGCTAGAGAGAGAGAGAGGGGAAGGAATTCACTCTTTCAACAAACAAGGTTCAGTGGTTTATAAAGTCTATTCACAAAGTTGTCAGTTGCTTGCTTTTTAAGAGACAAGGAAGGACCAATGATTCTGTCCCTGTGGGTTTGTAACTCAAGACCTTTGCTTGGGCCACAGCTACATTTGGAAGAAGGACAACGTGGTCCTGACCCCATCGAGTACATCTAGGATCGTGGTGGAGAAGGACGGATCCCTCCTCATCAGCCAGACGTGGTCAGGTGACATTGGCGACTACACCTGCGATATTGTTTCTGAAGGAGGGAACGATTCCAGGATGGCCCGGCTGGAAGTGATGTGAGTACTGAGACTCTTGGTATTAACCAGTTCCCAGCTATCTCCGTTCCTGTGCTCCTGTGTGTCACTGCCCCTTCACACGTGTGACGCCCACCTTGTGTCCCAAGTCAGCGGTCAGAGGCCAGCGCATCATGCTAAATAGCTATGTATCTGGACAAGGTTTTTTGGGGTTTTGTTCAACTTCAAAATTGAAAAATTTCCTTTTTGGTGTAGATGGTGTGATTATTGGTTTTTATCTCCGCTGATCCTTTTTGTCATATTTTTCCCGTGGACACCTTATCCTGATAGGCCCTGTTGACCACCCTGTGCTTAAGCAGCAAGTTCATTTCTCCAGGTCCTTGAGAGCTTCCAATCTGTGAGAAATGCCGGGGTAGGCCCACTGAGGCAAGGTCGTTCCCATGAAAGCCACCTGCACTCGGGGCTTCATTCAGTCCCAGCAGCCTCTTCGTGGGTAAATAGAGACTTTCCACTCAGTCTTTTGAAATCCTGGAAACAGAAAGTGGCTGCCCGTTACTTCCAATCTGGACATTCCTGCGGGGTCTGAAGAGCCCAGGTGGGAAACCATCAATCTCTTCTCTCTCCTGTGTCTCTTTTCCTCCACTCCCCTCTCTATTCATGAACCGGGAAACCGAAATGCCTGCTGACAAATTTTATTTTTCTCACATGTATTTATTTGCTTTTCAACAGTTATGCCCTCTTAATATTCCCTGAGTACAGGAGTACAAAAATAAAACCTGAAAATAAAGAATCCCACCTGAGCACTCATCAGGGCAGTGGCCAGCTCCCCGGTTATCCCCAGCCTGCCCATCCCTGGCCACCGTTTGATGTGCTGGGCCGTTTGACAAAGGCAATCTTCAGAGATGTTCTTCCTTGGACCCTGCCCCCTTTGATCCAGGAAAGATTCTGCATACAAAACCATTCCCTAAAAATAGAATTTGAACACTCCGAGTATAGGAGCCATGTCTCATTGATCCCTGAATCCCGAGACTCCAGCAGAAGTGATTAAAAATGGAAAGAATGCTTGCTAAGTGCTGAGCACATGGCTTCTGTGTCTGCCACACGCATGTGTAAATGAGTAAACTAACAAACAGCTTTCCTCTAGCCCCTGCTTATGGACATAAAAGGTTCACGACGTGTAGCAGCCAGTCTGGAAAGCCCTGTGGTGCCTTCAGTACCTGAAAAAAATCCCATCCCACCTCCTGCTCTGTCTCCTTCCAGGATGACCTCTTGTTCTCTTAGACAACAGAGGTCATTCTGGTTAGTCATGAAGTGGCAGGAGTCCCCATGGCCCTACGGAATCAGCCAGCAGGGGTGGGGTTGGGTTCCTGGTGCTGCCGTTGGAAGGCCGTCACACAGAGGGTCCTCCAGAGAATCAACAGGGATGCTGGTGCTGCCACTGTAAGGCTGCCACACAGGGGGTCCTCCAGAGAATCACTGGGGGTCCCGGTGATGTGGCTGGAAGGCTGTCACACAGGGTCCTCCAGCTTTTGTGTACACATAGGGCAGTCAGGTCTCCCCCAGCCCCTGCCTTCAGGCATTGGAGCTGACAACCCTGGGCTCTGTCTGCCCTTCATGCCCTCGTCCCCCATGCAGTGAACCTCAGCCATCTGCTGCCTCTGTGGCTGGGCTACTGTCATCCGTGGGCTTCCCCTGAGGTTTCCTGCTCATGCATCCCTTAACACTCAGCCACAGTAGCACTTCCTGCCATTCAGTTACCAGGATTCCGCCTGCAGCTCTTCCCTGCCCACTGCTGATCCTCCTGGAAGCACTAACCATGCTGCAGAGGACAATCGTCTTCGTGGCTCCCTCTCCTCCTGGCGCAGAAGTACCTTGGTGGCACTGTTTTGAATTTTGAGTACTCAACCTAGTGTTTGGTATATAACAGGTGTTCAGTCAATATATGTGGGTTGGTTGGTGCCTGCATGCATGCATCAAGGAATGAATGAATGTGTGTATGTGTCAGCCCATTGGCAGGCCTCCTTCTGTTCCCCATTCATACCTTGATGCTCACATGCCCTGGTTTCTCCACCATGGGTAAACAAGCAAGCTCAGGTTGCTCCACCAAAACCCAAATAGCCCGTGCCCAAAGCCTTGGCCCAGCCCTGCTCCCACCTCTTTCCTCCTTCCTTTCAGGTCTCAGGCTGAGGATTTTTTTTTCATTCTGATCATATTGGAGGATATGGCCAGTGAGTTCCTAGGAGCTGTTGTACTATGCACATTTTTAAAGCTACCTTTGAGAACCTTAGATCATCCATCATTAGTATCAAATAAATAAGTGTTAGCAGTTCATAAAGACTCTGTCAGCAGAAGCCAAATTGCATACTTCCAATATAGCCCATTCTTTTCATTCTGCACAATTTTATGTGCTACTGATTTACATATCTTCCCTACTATTTGCTTATTTTATTTCCTCTAACTAAAATACATTTTTCAGCAAATGTTGCTGTATGTATAAAATAATAGGCTTTCTGTAATGGTAAAACACCTCATCTCTAAATATAGAAATCTCTGCAAATCTGTGATGCAAACCAATTTAAGTACAAACTGGTTACAGAACTGATTAGGAAGACAATTGTTCCTCGTGAATTGTTAGTGCAGTGAATGCTCCTCTATCCCAAATCTGGACAAATTGGAAAGGGTGTTCCCTCATGGTGTGTCTTTAGATTCAACAGGGCTTGACTCTACAACAATAATGACAATAGAATGATAATAATAATGACCCACGATGGCAGGGCATTTTGTCCTTCTTAGGTAACTTTCAAACTGAGCCCTGTAATGTTTCCATCATTTACTCAGATAATCAAAAAATAAAGCAAGAAAAAAATCTCTCATTGCAGAAGGGAAGGGACTGAGAGGTACTTATGGCTAAACAGTGTCCTTCAAAGGAGGCTGAAAGCCTGTTTTCTCTTTGCCTCTCCACTTCAATTCAAAGCTGCTTTGTTAAATATAGAAATTAGGAGCATTAGAAGTGAACTTTCAAAAACAGACCATCCATTGGCCTCATCTCACGTCTGTTTGCCCCGTGTTTTGCACTTCAGCACTAAGCTTTGCCTCATTAAGCCTGAGTGTAAGGGCGGCCCCTACACCCACCTCGCACCCACCACGGTCCTAGCGGGGCTGTTGGCGACAGTGGCCTCACTTCTATCGGCCTGCATGGGAGGTCCTGCCTGCCTCTCACTAGTCGTGTGACTTTGGACAAGTCACCTCACTTCTCAGCCTCAGCCTCTCACCTTTTAGACTGGGTGAGATATCATTCGTCTCAAAGGATGGCTGTGAGGATGGCACCCACCCAGGTTTGTAACATCCTGGTATGAAAGCCAGCTGAGGAGGGATGTGTAAGTCCCAGCTCTTCCTGCTTTCTTACCATCTCATACAAGAATGTTGTTCCCCCTTTCCCAGCAGCACCCTGCCTCCTGGCACTGGGAACTTTCTAGCCCTTTACCCGGCATTATTCTGACCACATTCTGTGACCTTCTGACACTAGACTTGAGATGTGTCTGTTTGCTGTGGAGCCCTCAATGCCTGGACCAGTGCCAGATATACAGTAGGAACCTAATAAATGTCTGGGTAAGCCTCACTCCACTTACTGAGCTGAAATGAGACGGTGTCTTTTGCCCTACTGAGGAGGACTCCCTAATTCATCATCCCTAATTTGGGAGGGCTCTGCCTTCATCCTCTGCCTGAGAGAAGAGGCTTCTAAAACTCCAGATGGTTCCATGAGGCAGCCTGTAAATTACAACACAAGTCATCATTAAATGCTGGTCACCCCTTGTTTTAGTAGCATCTTTGCTCTAGTTTGCTAGTGCCATGGGAACAGGAGCAGTTTCCGGGATGACTTCATATTCCCCAAAGCATCTTCCTGTATTGAGCACACCAAAGGGACCAGGCTCCTAAGGCTTTATGGATTGATTAATTGTTAAATCATTTAAAGATCCAATTAGCATTTCATCTCTTCTCCTGAAATCAGATACTAATTCTCATGAGCCTGGAGTATAGAGAAAACCCAATTTACGGAGCTAACTTGAAGACCCCGAGGCAGTGAGAGAGGTTTCTTTCTATAAAACCACTTCTGACAAAGCCATCCCAAGGAGTGAAGAATTTAATACTGTTTCCCCAGACTTATCAAGCCCCATCATCTTCATCCTCAGAGTGAAGTCAAAGAAGATGGGTTTGACCAAGCCATCATTTGTACATTAAAGGGCCAATGCTTTTTATATAGAAAAAGTACTTATCTGATCCTCTTCTGCCAGAGCAATTCCCCCCTACAGCCACAATTTCACCAATTGCTTTCTTTTGAGTCTTTTTCAAAACTGTTTTTCTCACACACACCTCACTTAATCTCCCTCCCGTACAGTTGGGTTTCTGTTGCTGTTAATTTCTGATATTCCTGTGGTGTCCTGTGCCGGACGGTGATTTTTCCCCTATTCTCTTTAAATTACAAAGTGACTCAGCACTGGGCTTCGCTTCCTTTGTTCTCTAGGACCTCTTCCATTTATCAGCCTATGTGCTTATCACTGTCTGTGAGTCACTCTGCTGATCATTTATCTCCTTTCAAAGTTGGCAGAGTAATGCCTCAACGCAATCTATCCCCATTAGATAAGATTTTCTGAAATGGATTCAGAATATATTAAAGACTCATTTATCTGTTATTGATGAGTTAGTCAAGGCTCTCACAAGCTTCATTTTCTAAATAACCAAAATTTATTATTTAAAGAAATAGTGGCCAGGCGCAGTGGCTCACTCCTGTAATCCCGGTACTTTGGGAGGCTGAGGCAGGTAGATCATGATGTCAGTAATTCCAGACCAACCTGGCCAAGATGGTGAAACCCCATCTCTACTGAAAATACAAAAATTAGCCAGGTGTGGTGGGTGTGTGCCTGTAATCCATGCCACTCTGAAGGCTGAGGCAGAGAATTGCTTGAATCTAGGAGGCAGAGGTTACAGTGAGTTGAGATCACGCCACTGCACTCCAGCCTGGGTGTCAGAGGGAGACTCTGTCTCAGAAAAGAAAAGAAAAATAGTTTATATTTCCAGAATAAGGCATGCCTTCTTTTATTGCAGGTCTGATATTACGTGGTTTTTACCAATTTTTTTGTTTTCATTTTTTTACCAATTGGAGGTTTGCAGCAATCCTTTGGTAAGCAAATCTATTGGTGCAATTTTTCCAATAGCATGTGCTCACTTAGTGTCTCTGTGTCACATTTTGGGAATCGTCACAGTGCTTCAAACTTTGTCACTATTATTGTATCTGTGATGGTGATCCCTGATCACTGATCTTTAATGTTACTATTGTGATTGTTTTGGGACACCATGAACTGTGCCCAAGCAAGATGGCAAACTTAATCTATAAATGTCGTGTGTGTTCTGACTACTCCACCAACTGGCCATTCCCTGTGTGTCTCCCTCTCCTTGGGCCCCCGTATTCCTTGAGACACACAATGTGAAATTTGGCCAGTTAATAATGCTACAAAGGCCTCTAAGTGTCCAAGACAGTTGCACATCTCTCACTATAAAACAGACTAGAATGGATGAAGCTTAGTGAGGAAGGCATGTTGAAAGCCAAACCAAGACAAAAGTTAGGCCTCTTATCCCAAACAGCGAAGCTGTGAATGCAAAGGAAAAGTTATTGAAGAAAATTTAAAGTGAGTAAACACACAAATGACCAGAAAGTGAAACAGTATTATTGCTGATGTGGAGAAAGTTTGAGTGGTCTAGAGAGAAAATCAAACCAGCCTCAACATTCCCTTAAGCCAAAGCCTAACCCAGAGCAAAGCCATAGCTCTCTTCAGTTCTATGAAGACTAAGAGAGGTGAGGAAGCTGCAGAAGAAAAATTGGAAGCTAGCATGGTTTGTTTGTGAAATTTTAGGAAGGATGCTGTCCCCATAACATAAAAGTACAAGATAAAGCAGCAGGTGCTGATGGAGAAACTCGGTAAGTTATTCAGAAGACCTAGCTAGGAACAGTAATGAGAGTGGCTACACTAACAAGAAATTTTCATTGTAGACAAAACAGCCTTCTACTGGAAGAAGATGCCATCTAGGACTTTCCTAGCTGCAGAAGAGAAGTCAGTGTCTGGTTTCAAAGCTTCAAAGGGCAGGCTAACTCTTGTTAGGGGCTAATGCAGCTGGGGACTTTAAGTTGAAGCCAATGTTCAGTCACCGTGCTAAAAATCTTAGGACTCTTAAGAATGATGCTAAATCTGCTTTGCCTGTGCTCTGTAAATGGAACAGCAAAGCCTGGATGGCAGCTCATCTGCCTACAGCATGTTTTGCTGAGTATTTCAAGCCTACTTTTGAGACCTACAGCTCAGAAAAGAAAAATTTGTTTCCAAATATTACTGCTTTTGGACAATGTACCTTGTCACCCAAGAGCTTTGATGGAGATGTACAAGGAGATGAATGTTGTTTTCATGCCTGCTAGCACAACGTCCATTCTGCAGCCCATGGATCAAGGCGTAATTTTGACTGTCAAGTCTCATTAATTTAAGGAATATATTTCATAAGACTATAGTTGCCATAGATGATAATTCCTCTGAAAGATCTGGGCAAAGTAAATGGAAAACCTTCTGGAAATGATTCACCATTCTGGATGGCATTAAGAATGTTTGTGTTTCATGGGAAGGGGTCAAAATATCAATATTAACAGGAGTTTGGAAGTTGAGTCCAACCCTCATGGATCAGGGTAGAGGGGTTCAAGGCTTCCATGGAGGATGTTGCTTCAGATGTGGTGGAAACAGAGGAGAACTAGAGTTAGAAGTGAAGCCTGAAGGCCGGGCGTGGTGGCTCACACCTGTAATCTCAGGACTTTTGGAGGCTGAGGCGGGCAGATCAAGAGATCGAGACCATCCTGGCCAATAGAGTGAAACCCTGTCTCTACTAAAATAGAAAAATTAGCAGGGTGTGGTGGTGCGCGCCTATAGTCCCAGCTACTTGGGAGGCTGAGGCAGGAGAATTGCTTGAACCAGGGAAGCAGACGTTGTAGTGAGCCGAGATTGTGCCACTGCACTCCAGCCTGGTGCCAGAGACAGACTCTGTCTCAAAAAAAAAAAAAAAAAAAAAAAAAAGAAGTGGAGCCTGAAGTTCTGGCTGAATTGCTGCAATCTCATGGTCAAACTTGTACAGATGAGGAGTTGCTTCTTACAGATGAACAAAGCTAGTGGTTTGAGATGGCATCGACTCTTGGTGAAGATGCCGTGAACATTGTTGAAATGACAATAAGGATTTAGACTATTGCATGAATTAGCTGGTAAAGCAGTGGCAGGGTTCAAGAGGATTGACCCCAATTTTGAAAGAAGTTCTGTAAAATGCTATCAAACAGCATTGCATGCTACACAGAAATCTTTCTTGAGAAGAAGAGTCCACGGATGCAGCAGGCTTCACTGCGATCTCATTTGAAGAAATTGCCACAGTCACCCCAGCCTTTAGCATCTACCGCTCCAGTCAGTCCACAGCTGTCGGCATCCAAGCAGGACCCTCCACCAGCAAAAAGACTGCGACTCACTGAAGCCTCAGATGATTGTTCACATTTTTTAGCATAAGGTATTTTTATATTAAGGTGTGTACATGTTTTTTAGACATAATGCTATTGCACACTTAATAGACTGCAGTACAGTGTAAACACAACTTTTATATGCACTGGGAAACCAAAATGTGTGTCACTCGCTGAATTGCAGTATTCACTTAATCGCGATGGTCGGGAACTGACCCTGCAATATCTCTGAGACATGCCCCTCTATGACAAGGCCCTTTACATTATGAAACAGGTAATACTGAACACAAAAGATATTATAGAGGGATTTTCATAGAGGGTAGAAGCTGGAACTGGGAAACATCTGTATCTCCTTCCAATGCTTGAGTCCTGTGATGTATGGAAAAATCACATTTTGCATTAGGCCATCACACCAAGTGTGACTTTGAGCCAATGGAGCGACTTCGTGGGACAGTAGTAGAGAAGGCTGAGTGCTTCTCTGCACATCATGGGCACTCAGGTCCTCGGCACTGCTGGGCTGGTAGCTCTTGGCACCTACACTAAGCCTCAAGACTAGTTTGCTTTTTCAGTTCTTAAGTATTTGTTTTTAATCTTAAAAAATCTTTTTACATCCCTTAATCTCAGGCTCTTGGGACCATTTTTGCTATTCGGTGTGCCTGCCTCTAGTAGATCCTTCTCATCCATTGCTCATGGTCTGCTGGCAGGAGGGAAAGCAGAAACCACTCCGACCAGAATCACATCCTAGCTGAACAAGAGCAGCTCTGAGAGGGGGCAGAAGGATGGAGGGACACGTGTGAGCATATTCCAGGGACCGTGGGAGCTGGCCTCAGGAGGGCAGAAGCTGCCCAGTGAGTGGCCTACATTTAAGTGAGTGTCTGGAAAGCACTCCAGCCCCAAGAGAAAGGCAGTCCACCCACCTGGAAGATGGGTCATTTCTGTGTACACTCTTACCTTGGGCTAAGAGAAGCATGATTTGAAATCAAGCACAAGAACCCCATGTTTTCACCACCATAGGAAAGACAGACTTTTATAATTTAGAATTCGATAAAACGTAACCCCCTTGAGGCCATCAGATAAAGTGTGCAGAGTCATGGCAGCTTGTCAGGGGCCACAGGCTGCTCTTCCTATTGTCTCCTAGGAGCCTGTCCACATCTTATAGCATGGTCTCCTGGGCCGAGAATATCTGTTCTGCAAGGTTTATCCTGAGCTTGCTGTACACCCCCTCCTGTCCCAGTTTCTCCCCGACTCCTGCTATGTGTCTGCAAAGCTTCCTGGCTCCTTGAGCCTGTAACCCACCCTTAGTTTCATGGTCTGTCTTCCATCCTGACTATTACAGATTATCATCTGACATTTTGTCCAATCTGTCAGAACTGCTTCCAGTGAGCTGCTCTTAGGGTTCCAGAGTCAATGTCAAAAAGACATCCCAGAAATGGTGAATATAAGCTGTTTCTTGGTCTCTCTTTGCAGACCAGCACATTTTCCCTTGACCCTGACTGGCCTCTCTGCGACCCAGGGCAAATCCTGTATTCCTACCACCCTCATGGTCGGTCCCCAAGTCTCCCAGAGTTGAATCATTAGCCACATGATTGAACCCACTCTCCAGCCTGCTCCACTCCCCAGAGGCCTGAAGTCTGGGCTGCCATCACTGGCTCAAATTCCCAACCCTCTAATCCTACGGTTGGCCTTCCCAGCATGGCCAGACCTATCCTGGAAGGACCTGGGGGACCATCATGAGTCCCCCCAGAAACATAAGCTCAGCTGTGGTCTGAGAGGTGCACTGTGGTGACAAAAACCATCCCAGTCACTTGGGAAACTTCGGTTTAGAAGCTCCATTCCAGATCAGTTACATTCTTTATGATAAACCATCTTGTTTGGCTTTATCTGTCAGGTTTATTTGTATTTTCTTTTCAGATGGGACTCTTTCAACAACTTTGGTTTGGTTTCAGACCAAACCAATTCAGGATTGGGGTGAGGGAAATAGGAAATGGGGCTTGGGAGAAGTAGAATTGCTGTTTCTATCCTGGCATTTCCACCTCTAATGGAGATTTGATTATGGAGAACTCAAATAGAAATGACAGCTCTGCCCAGGTGCAGTGGCTTTTGCTTATAATCCCAACACTATGAGAGGCCGAGGTGGGAGGATTGTTTGAGGCCAGGAGTTTGAGACCAGCCTGGGCCACAGTGAGGCCCCATTTATACAAAAAATAAATAAAAGAAATGAAGAATTCCTTTTCTGATTTAAAACTTAATTCACAATTAAAGAGAAAACAAGACAAGATTCTGGGCTCGCATTTATTCTCTGTCTCGCTAATGTACAATATAGTTGCAGTCTACATTAGAAATATTAGTCTGCTTATAAATGGTGTGCATGGATTGGAGAGAGCTGTGTTTCTTGGGTAGCTGAAAGCACAAAACAGGTTAATAAATTTCAAAATGTAATGAGTACATTTTTAAAATTAAAAGTATCGAGTATAATTATGGCCTTTTGTTCTGACCTGTGTGGTTCAGCAGTAATTGACGCCTAAGAGACCAAAACCTAGTTAGTGGGTGAGCCGGGTCACACTCAGCATCCCCTCTCCTTGGCACTGCCTGGAGCTTTTATGGAGGGGCAGCCATCCAAAACAGCCCCATAATGGGGTCCTGCTCCAGATTCAAGAGACGTGAAAATTAAATACAGGGCCGAGGCAGCTCATGGTTTTAAGGTTATAGAGTCAGCATTGGTAGAAACCACGCAGTAGGGTTTTGCAGCTTTGTCACCAGTAAATCCCAGTGAAAACTTTTTTTTACTAGTAACTTTTTTAAAGAATTTATTTGCTTTAATTGCATTTCCATTTTATAACCTTGCTGATGTGTTATTTGCCATTTCCATGGGATTTTAGTTAGTGATTTTCACCACATTTCCTTTTAAGTGCTTCCGCCAAATCCCCGTAACTTCAGCAGAAGAGATAAAGACAGTCTAACCTCATGCTGTCAATAAATGCGGCAACTGTGTTGTCTAAGGATACATATGGGCACTTTTGCTCGTAACTCCAAATGGCTAGGGTTGGAAAATTTCACATTAAATTTACCAGGCCTTTTCCTGTGTTTATGGCGTTTCCCTTACCGGCTTCTAGTTGTAAAAACAAATCATTGACCAAGTTTTCTCAATTAAATAACGTATGTGTAAATGTCTGAGTCACCTCTTCCCATTTACATGACAGCGTCCATCTTTGTTTTGGTACCTAGCGTAAGGATTCAAATTATGATCAGAAAACAAAATAACACTGTGAATGGTGAAGTTGGGTTTTGTTTGTCCTTTTTTGGGGGAAGAGAGTTAACATTTGTGCTTGGGACATGTTTTATGTTCTTCATTTCTAAAACATGACACACGAGGACTGTCTGACGTAAGAACTGAAGGCTAACCATGGATTCTGATGTCTGTTTTCTTCTTTTTCCTTTTCATCCTGTTTGATTCAAGTGAACTGCCTCATTCACCTCAGAACCTCCTGGCCAGCCCTAATTCTTCCCACAGCCATGCCGTGGTGCTCTCTTGGGTCCGGCCCTTTGACGGAAACAGTCCTATTCTTTATTACATCGTGGAGCTGTCTGAAAACAGTAAGTAGCAAAATGAAACTGTCACCATGGACGATAATCAGATTTTCATGTATGCGCCTAATGTCCCTAACCTTTACTTCTGGGTCAGACCCAAAAAACTAGTAAAATGGTGTAATGCTTTATGGGGTTTCAAAGACAGCCTGCCCTTCAGGAAAGAGAAAAGGCCATGCAAGGCCTGGGAGAGGGAAAGGAAGAAGTCCTTAGTTAGAGGGGCTCTCAGGGAAGAGTGGATTTGGGGCCCCATGGGATGGCCATGCACACCGGGCTGCCCTGAGCAAAGCTCTACATAGTGTCATTCCCAGGGTGAGCTGGAAGTGGGTTAACAATGCCTGCCACCTGCGACTTGAGAGTTCACCACTGCCACCACAGCTCACGTCTGCAGGAGGTTTTCTCTGGTGTAGATGTGGTGCCAAGTGTTCAGTACCCTTTTCCCAACTCACCTTCCAGGATCCCTCTGTCCCTTTAGCACCATCCTTGGAACTCTTCTGCATGAAACATGTTCCTTCCGTGGGCTACTCACAGCCCTGGCTTTCCTCCAGCCGACAAGCCCCGCTTCCCTTCTCTTCCCGGCTGGCTGGGTGACGTGTCCCCCACTGTGCTCACCCACTCACACCTCTCTTCTCTGCCTCAAATCTCTTCCTAGGAAATCACATGCATTCCTATGATTTTAAGTGGCATATTTCCCTTGATGATTCAAATATTTATATCCTTCACCCAGGCCTCCAGGATCACTTATGGGGCCCAGTGACTTGACATCTGTATTGGGTTGTCTCACAGACCTCTCCAACTTACCTTCTTTCCACTGCATCTTTTTAATGTTTTTTTTTTTTTTTTTTCACCTCACTTTTGTAGCCACCCTAATCTCCGCTCCCAGCACCCTGCATTTCTGTATTCCTCTGCTGGAAGCCTACGAATAGTCCCCAATTCCTTTCCATGGACCCCAGCAGCCCCCGCCACACACCCCCTGCACCAGCAGTCCTCTCAGTCTATTAACTAGGATTCTGATTCTTTCCCCTCTACCTCAGACCACTGGTACCTCTCGCCAGGACCACTGCACCAGCCTTCCAGCTGGCCCCATTTCCCTTTCCAAACCATTTATCTACCAGCAGCAACACTGATCTTCCTAAGATATGCCCAGACCAGGCCAGTTCCCTGTACAAGTCCTGCAGGGCTTCCTGCTGCATGCAATATAAAAGCCAAACACCTCCCTCCCTCTGCAGCCTCAGCTCACCCTGGGCTACTGTGCTTTCTCCACACCGGTCAGCCACATGGGTCACATGAAAACCAACATGGGTTTGATGTAGACTCTCTCAATGGGCCAAGCGTCTCATCTCACAGCCCATTCCTTCTCCTGGAAACCCACAGGGCTAGATTGTTACCCTTCCCAGTAGATAACCCATTACCTCCACAAAGATGCTGTCCAGCACACCAGCCCGATATAACCTTTTAATACCTAAACTGGAGGCCACCCTCTGTTATCCCATCTGTATTAGTCCGTTTTCACACTGCTGATAAAGATATACCCGAGACTCGGCAATTTACAAAGGGAAGAGGTTTAATTGAGAACTCACAGTTCCACGTGGTCAGGGAAGCCTCACAGTCATGGTGGAAAGTGAAAGGCACGTCTCACATGGCAGCAGACAAGAGAAGAGAGCTTGTGCAGGAAAACTCTCCCTAACAGTAACCTTCCGACCTCATGAGACTTACTATCAGGAGAACAGCACAGAAGAGACCTGCCACCATGATTTAATTACTTCCCACTGGGTCCCTCCTACAACTGATGGGAATTCAAAATGAGATCTGGGTGGGGACACAGCCAACCCACATCACCCATCCTTTATTCCAGATGAGGGTCTCCTTCCCTGGGCCTCCCCCAGGGCAGAGCCAGACGCAGGTATCGTGGCTCTTACCGTGATCAACTTTATTTGGCCTGTGGTTGTCTCCTGATGGCATTGGTGTTCTAAACAGGACCCTGTTTTCAGGTCAGCTAGGAGTGGTGCACTGTCAGTTACCATCCCCTGAAACCTGGCTCCCTGTGGGTCCCTGGTGCCGCTTACTTCTGTGGGCAGGTTTAGTCTGGGTTCTGCTGTGGCTCTTCCCAGCTCATGCCAGCCTGGACACACCTCCTGCAATTATGGACGTAACTCACTTTATTTCTCCTAATTACCTTTTATACACCCTCGCCCTCTCCCGGTAGAGGTTCCCCTTCTGATGATACTGCATGCTCACACCACAGCCACACCATTTGATTCACATTTTATAGTGAAGAGAATGGATGTGCAGAGACTGAGTCACTGTCACTGCCCACGGCCACACGGCGTTGGGAGGGGGAAGACAGGATCCCTGCGCTGTCTGACTCCAAAGCCAGGGCTCATCATGAGTGTCAGGCGTCCACAGAGGAATTTCAGGGAGCTGAGTGTCCCATCCTACACTGCCACGGGGCTTTGTGGAGAGGCGACACCTGGGCATCAGTCTGTTTGGATGTAGAGGAAGATATTCTGTGAATCTAAAGAACCATTATTTGAATTGGGCACCACGCAAGCCAGTTCACCAAGGGAGGGCCCAGAGGCAGTATGTTATTCCATGTCTTGGGCTTCTAAGGTTACACCCTCCAGTCCTGGGCACCACCTAGGAATGGGGCCAGAGTCCAGGCCCTTCTCTACCTTGTTAGGGCATCTCTGAGGCTGGAGTCCAGGTCCTCTTTCCCTTGCAGGGGCACTTCTGAGACTGCAATCCAGGCCCCTCTTTCCTTGCAGGGGCCTCTCTCAGGCCAAAGTCCAGGCCCTCCTTCCCTTGCAGGGCCTCTCCGACTCCCACTCTGGACTCTTTCCTCCCAGAGATGGGGCAGAACAGAAACCAGGCTGCGTGCACGTGCAGGTGGCCATCTTAGCTTCCGCTCAACAGCTCTGACAAAAGGGGCAAGGCCAGGGTGTTACTGATTCAGATAACCTCTGAGAGGAGAGAAGAGTTTCCTGAGGTTGTCATGGCTGTGCTGCCTGTACGTAAAACAGGACTTGACGGTGTTCTGGATGGAGAGAGCAGGACAGGAGCAGAGCTGGTGTCATCTGAATTCTGGTTCACTTCTACCCTAAAGACAGCCCCCATCGGGCACTGTGGCCTAGGGCTTCAGGACGATGTCTCCTTTGTCTTGGTGTCCCTTATCCCTTGTACTTAGTAGGTACTCAACAAACGAAGTGAAATCAATCTCTCCAGCGGAGTCCCCTCGTGGTAGACTGAAAATTATAGTCATGGACCATCTTCCAAAACAGAGGCATTCTACCTTCCCCAGTTTCCGTGAAAGAAGGCATTGCTTCAGAATGCCCTGGCAGCGTTCTTCTCAGCTCATAGCATGACTGGCTCCTCCAGCCAGACCTCTTGCCTCAGTGAGAAGCAGGTTTCTTGTGTAACTATCCAGCCAACCCTTAAAACGGTGAATCTGGGTTGGGCATCTGCTCTGCACTCTTCTGGGTGCTGGGTGCTGGGTGCAGAGTTGACATGATCAGTCTCCACTGTGAACAGCAAGGAGACGGTCAGAGGCTCTGATGCAGCCCCCGCATAACACATTCCCTGACGAGGTATGTACATAGTAATGTGACTGGATTGAAGGCAAGTCAGAGAAAGACTTCAAAGAAGATGTGACATGAGACCTGGGCCAGGCTGGCAACGAGGGACAGCATCAGTGCCAGGACTCGAGGCTGGGTAGTAAATAGCTGCTCGTGAGATGGGGCTGGGGCATTGCTGGCAGTGTGTAAGGGTGTTACCTGGGAAAGTTCTTCCTCATTCTTGGTGGCTCAGATCTAATATCACTTCTGCATGTCCCATTACACCCAGGCAGATACAGTTTTGCCCTCCTCAGGGCTCCCACACCATTATACATACTTCCCTTTCAGCACATGTGGCACAGTTCCTGGCTGGTGTCTGTCTTCTGGCAAGACCATGAACCCTTTCAGCGGGGGCAGGGTCCATGTGTCAGACTCTGTGCTCTATGCTATGACAGTAGCAGAGTGCCTGGCACACACAGGATGGCTCTGTAGGTGTCCGGCTGCTTTATTTCACTCAGAAGGAGACAGAGAACATCAGTCGCCCCTATTAGCCTCTGGCTTTCCTGACAGGGCCTGTCCTGGAGCTGGCTGACATTCCCAGCTCTCTTTTCTTCAGAGCCCAGAATGTGGGTATCGTGGAATGCAGCATCTAGAGTGGGTACCGTGGTTGCCTCCTGCCTGTTCTGATTTCCACTGTGTAAAGGAGGCCTGTGACCTTGGCTGAAGCAGCCTATGCTGCTACCGGCTGGTTCGTTCACGTCTTCCTGCCATGGAAAATAGGAAGAGCAGCACCATCATCTGGGCCAATGGTCTGGTTTTTATTTTTATTAGCAACAAATGCCCTGAAGAAGCAGCTGAACATGCTGGCTAATTAGAGCCAGAAAGAACAGCTTAGCAGCAAATGCACTAAAATGGAAATTGCACTTGGCCTACACTCAGCATGTGCAAATGGTCAGCACTAAATAATGCCATCTACTAGGTCTATCCCTCCAGCTACTCAGGAGACCCTCCGCAGCCAGCTCCTCCTGGCAGGCTGACTGGGATGCCATTCTCCTGGAAGCCAGGGATCCTGCAGGGGCCAAACTCATGTGATTTAGTGGGTGAGGCAGGCATTTGATAGCCTCTGCCCTAACCACATTCCTGCCACAGCAGAGGGGGCTCTTCTGAGCTCTATGGAGCAGAGCCTGGGGCTTAAACTGGGCCTGCATCCATGCACTGGACTCAAGGTGCATCTCTGGATAGAAGATACACATGGCCCTCTGCAGGCATCCCAGGGTTTGCCTCTCTGAGAACTTTGGTGGTTCTTCCGTCCCAGGTGCCTGGGGCTCAGAGAGCGGCAGTAGTGTCCTAGGGCCTGGTTCAAGGTACCCACCTAGTGGATTGAGGAGGGCAGAGGGTCAGACCAGGTGGCAGATGAGGGAAGCCTGGGGGATCCCTGCATTGAGAGAGAGTACAGGGATTCTTGATGGCTTGACAGTGGGGACCCTGTGACTAGGCTGAGAATTCTGTTGAATAATAAAAGCATTTGGCCCACTGTCTAAAATGCTTACTGAGTGTGATCAAGAATGATCTTTTTTGAGATTATTATGATCCCATGGAGGGAGACTGTCAGGTAAAAATTGTGAAAGACTTTGCAGTGGGCCATGAAAAGGATTACTAGGTATCTCACCTAGCATGCTTCAGGACTGTCTGATTTGATAGGGATCCGCACTTTCCATTGTCTTTGGGCTACTTATCTCTGTAAATTGTAGAAATCTTACAGTAAGGCACTTTGAGTAATGCAAATTTCTTTTCCACAGAAATGCAAATAAATGCAAATTTTGCCCTGTAGAATATAACTGGCTATTGCTCTGCAGATACTGACCAGTTTTGCATCTATTTATAAATTCATTTTAGCACTATCAATATGTTGTGTGCTGTTTGCTTTCTCTTTTGATATGGTTGAAACATCTTACTGGTTCCCTCATAAATTAATGAGTTAACTAAAAATCTTTGATATATGTTGATTCTCTATTTGTATTAGAGCCATTATTTTGCCTTCTTAAAAATTTATTCTTTAACATGAGTGAGTCGGCATTGCATCATATTAGAAATGCAGATACTCATTTAATGCAACAGTTGCCACCAGTTTCCATGGTAACCTTGGTATTTGGGAGGGGCCATCCTAGTTCTCCAACTGAACTCCCCGCGTGTTTTCCATGGGGTTGGGCAAAGGCATCCCACTGCTGAAGCGGAAGGATGGTGGCCTTTTGCCAGTTATTAAGAAAAATTAAGTATTTTTTTCATGATTTTTTTTCAACCTTAACACCTGCTGTTGTGTGTCTTGTGGTAAATGGCTTGTAGGTAACAAACATACCTATATTAAAAATTCAGAATCCTTCATTCTACTCAGTCCTACTGTTAGTTTTTTAATAGGATGAGTGCTCATAATTGTGATTTTGTATTGTACTTTGTAATATTTAAATTTAATTAAAATGTAAAATACATTTGTACTTTTTATTATTCAAGTTATGCATGCTCATTAGTAAAAATTAAGAAATTCCTTAAAGCACAAAGAATAAAAACAATTGCTACAATCCTGCATATGTCAAAAGCCAGCCCTGCACCCAAGCCCTTGGTCCCTCCCCCAGCCCTTCCTCTGGGACTTGGCTCCATATTTACTCCCTCTCTACATTCTGTCTGAAAGCTCTCTCTCTCTCCTGGCTTCTTCTGCCTCAAAGGAGTGAGCTCTGCACCTCTTTGCCTCTCACTTGTTCCATCTCCTCTTCTCTCCTGAGGCCATATTGTCATTGTTCTAAAGGACACAGCCAGTGAGCGCAGCTCAGTCCACATCCTCTCAGTTTCTCTGCAAGCAGTGCTCTAGATCACTACGCCCATACAGACCTCTTTGTTCCTGGGGCTTGGCTTAAGTCTTTCTCCTCATTCTTCCTTCTTATTCTCTCTTCTCTTGTCCATTTTCTCTGGTTCACTGAAGACTCTATTTCTCCTTCTGCCCCTAAAAGATTGGCATTCCCTGCTTTGTCTCACTCATTTGCTGGTCTTCTTATCACACATGCCTTTCCTAGAGGTCTTGTGTTTGTCCATGGTTTACCTTTGACCCACGTGTCATAAGTCCCTAATGTGTGTTCCAACCTGGACCTCTTCCCTGAGCCTCAGATTCTTGTAACCAAATGTTTTCCAGACATCTGCACCTCCATGTCCCAGGGGCTTATCAGACTCCAACTCTCTAATATAGAACTCATGATCTGCCCCAAATTTTTTCCTCTTCCAAATTAGAAATACTCTCAAGGCTGGGCACAGTGGCTAACACCTGTGTTCTCGACACTTTGGAGGCCGAGTCAGGAGGATCACTTGAGCCCAGGAGTTTGAAACCAGCCTCAGCAATATAGCAAGGCCCCATATCTACAAAAAAATTCAAAAATTAGCCAGGTATGGTGGCTCAGGCCTATAATCCCAGCTACTCAGGAGGCTAAGGTGAAAGGATTGCTTGAACCCACGAGTTCAAGGCTGCAGTGAGCCACGATTGCACCAAGGCACTCCAGCCTGGGCAACAGAGTGAGACCTCATCTCAAAAAAAAGGGAAAAACATAATGTAATTCTTGACTCCTTCACCATTAATTCTCCCCCAACAAATCAATCAATTTTGTAGGGTTTACCTCATGCATTTTTATCAGCTCCACTGCCCTGCCCTTCTTTGTTCCTGCCACCACTGAGCCGAACAGGCTGCTGCCTCATCCGTGTGATCCACAGATCTGGGCTCCTCAAATCCATCCTCCCTTGAGCCACCAAAGTGAGCTCAGTAATGCAGGAACCTGACCAAACAATCTCCCCTGCCTGAAGCCTTCCAGAGGATCTTCAGAGGAGCTGCCACTGGAGCTGGGCAGAAAGGCTTCCCCATACCAGCTGGTACTGCAGACATGGCCCAAAGCCTCATCCCTGCCCATGTCCTCCCCAGGTTGCCAGCCCTACTCCCTTTGTATAGACGTTCTTGTTCCCTGAAGAGGGGATTCTAGGCTTCTTAGCATGGTAGCAGCACTGTTTACTATCTGACCACCCCTGCCTCTCCGATTTATTTCTAGCCACTGACCACTCCACTTTTCTTGCTTCAGCAAGAAGGCATTGCTCCAGATTCCCTGAGGACACCAGATATTTAGTGCTACTGTACCTTTGCTCAGCGAGTCTGGGAATTCTCGCCCTGATCCTGCCAGCTCTGCCTTTGCCTGGTCAGCTCCTACTCAGCATCCCCTTTTGTCCATGGTTTACCTATGACCCACCAGACCCCAGGCATTGACTCTGGTCTCAAAATGCTACGCCATCTCCTTCCCCTTGGGGCACCACACCCACCCCCTCCCCTGGGAGCACTGTCCCCATCACATCCCCTGGGGGTGCTGTCCTCAAGTCTTCCTCTGCTTGCATTGTCCCCATCCGCTCCCCTAGGGGGGCTGTCCCCATTTCCTCCCTTGGGGGTGCTGACCCCAACACCTCCCTCCTGACTTGCCTCAGCAGTGCTGAATCAACCAATAGGCAAATAGCCTTCAGGGCACCGGCAAAGGCAAGACAGCAACACTAATGCAAGTATCTAGAAGGAAATTATTTGAATAGTCTTTCTACTCCAACTGTGCAGATATTCTCCTGTGTTCTGAGTTTCAGGTCTTCTGATGGTGATTTTAGTTTGTGTTTTGATTGCTAGTATTATTGAACCCATTCTGGGGAGAAAGTTGGCTATGTGTACTTCCTCTGCCATGGTCTGTTCATTTCCTTTGCCTCATTTATCTATCCAAGACCTTAGGGTTTTTTTTCTGTCATTTGTGATAAGGATTTTTTTCAGTTTGCTTTTACCATTAATTTTTATACATTACTTTTTAGCATACAGAAGTGTTTGATTTTTATGTAGTTACATCTATTGATAGTTTCCTTTGTCAGTCACTTCATTCATTACTTTTGTGTTTGGGTATTTTAACACTCTCAAGTCTAAAATGAGTATTGTTACAGGTTTTTGACTTGTTTTTAAAGGTTTAGTTTTTAATGTATTTAACTCTTTAATTTTTCTGGAATTTAGGTGTATTATGTACTCCAGTATTTGACTTTTCCTTTCTTTCAGATGATCCATTTTCCCAACATGATTTATTGAATAATCCATTTATTTATGGCGTTTCCTTCTTTGTATATTCAGAGGACTCGTTTATATAAAAGTCTGCTCTGCTTGTGGATTATTTAGTTCCATTGATTCTTTATCTCTTTTTCTGCCAGTTTTATAGTATTTTCATTGCTTTACTTCCAGAATGTGTTTTAATAACTGATAAAGCAAGTCTCTTCAATTTTTCAGAATTTTGTTATTACTTGTCATAATTTATTCCAGAAAAAAACTGAAATTATTTTGTTTCTAAAGTAGTTCCATTGAACTTTTAATCATGTTAAACCTATGAATTGTTTTATGAGAAGTGACTTCTTAGTAATTCTGTTTTTCCATCCAGAAAATAATATGTGTCCCTATTTATTCAGCTGTTTAGTGAGGTTTGCAAGTTTATAACCAAAGGCTCTATATTTTTTTTTGTCAAGGTTGTCCTAAGATTTTGTCTCATTGCTACTGTGAATAGGAATTTTTTCCTCATTTCATCTTCTAATTAGTTATCGTCAGAACATAGGAAAACTACTGATGTTTGGTATTTATTTTCTATTCAGCCACATTCCATGTTCTTTTATTATTCTAATGATTTTTCCATTGCTCTTCTTTGCTTTCAAGGTAGACAATCATATCTTTTCCAAATAATAAAAAAAATGTATTTTTTTCTGTTTGTTTTTCCTATCTCACTGAGTTGGTCAGAATAATTTTAAATAATTGGCATAGCAATGTCTCTTGTTTCTTTCCTGATCTCAATGGGATGTCTACTAGGATTTTACTGTTATGTGTGATATTGATTGTTTTTTATTGAGATATAATTGAATGTAACAAAATGCAGAGATCTTAAGGGGGTTTTGACAAATATATACAACCATACAGCCCACACCTCAAACAAAATTCAAATCATTTACAACATGCCAGAAGGTTCTGTGTGGCTTTTCCAGTCAGTCTAACCCCTTCTTCTGACTTCTGTCACCATAGATTAGTTTTGCCTGTTTTTGAACATATAGGGAATTGTTATGGGATCTTTGGGGTGTCTCTTTTCTAGCCGGAAACCTCTGGCTGGTGGCACTTTTGTCTGAGTTCTTGTCCGGCATCCAGGAAGAATGAGGTACACAGACAAATGGAGGGTGAGCAAGATGAAGAGGAGCTTTATTGAGTGTCAGGACAGCCCAGAGGAGACCCTCAGTGGATAGCTGCTCTCTGTAGGAAGTCATCCCATCACCTCTGCAGCTCTCAGCAGAGAGGAGATATCAGGCCAGGCATGGTGGCGCACGCATGTAATCCCAGCACTTTGGGAGGCCGAGGCAGGTGGATCACCTGAGGTCGGGAGTTCAAGACAAGCCTGGCCAACATGGAGAAACCCTGTCTCTACTAAAAATACAAAATTAACAGGGCATGGTGGTATATGCCTACAATTCCAGCTACTTGGGAGGCTGAGACAGGAGAATCACTTGAACCCCAGGAGCCAAGATCGCACCATTGCATTCCAGCCTGGGCAACAAGAGTGAAACTCCATCTCAAAAAACAAACAAACAAAACAGAGATCTCTCCCCAAACACACACGCACACACACACACACACACATACATACACATGCACATATATGTATCATGTGACCCTCCTTTAAGGGCAGGCTCATGTGAAAGAGCCATCAACCTTCTTTCTTTTATTTTCTCTCTCCCCATTCCCTTGGGTACAGAGCACAGTAACTTCAGGCAAGTCTGCAAATCATGCATCCACTCCCGCCTGACAGTATTAGACACCAGGAGGTGCCTGGAAGAGCATGAGGTCAATTTGCAAGGCAAAGAACACTCGCAAAATTAAATCACACATCGAAGAACACACGAGGGGGCATAGGGTAGTATGTGCTCACTTGCCAGGAAAGTGAAACTGAGAATCAGGACCCTCAGGGAAGCGGGGGTTCCCTGTGGGCAGGCGTGGGCATGGAGGCCCTTCAAGGTGGGCCTCGAGCAGAATGTTGAAACGGACAAGATTCACATGCCCTGGTACCTTCAAGGAGACAGTGGCCAAGGACTCCAAGGCTTGGATACAGGGCGGCAAAATGGGAGTTCAGGAAATCTCCCAGTGAGTGAATTAGTAAAAGCAGAAGGATCTTTGAGCAGGAGAAGCTGGAGGCTAAAATGGACTGCTTTTTAAAAAACCATTTTCTAAATAATAATGTATTTTTAAGTACAAAGTAATACACGCTCATCGAAGCTGGAGAAATAGTACACAGTGCATAAAGGAAGAGTTCTTATCTTCCCCCACCATGAGAGAGCACTGCTAGCAGCCTAGCGTGCATCGTTCCTTGCTGAAAAGGGACTCCTGCGAGGAACAGAGAGAGGCCAAATGATGCCAGACCCGAGTCTTGTACAACAAAGAGCTGCACAAAGCCGGGAGCTAGGGAAGGGGGTGTGAAAGCAAGTTTTTAGCAAGATTAACCTGGCAGTGGCCTACAGGGAGCTGTTGTGTGAGGCTCAGGGACTGGAGGGTGAGCAGGAGGCTGAGGGCCTGGAGCAGGGAGGTAGTCATTCCCGAATTGCTGATGGGGTTTCCCTGGGAAGGGACTTAGAACCCCAGGCCTGACCTAGAAGCAGGAGGCCCGCTGAAGCACACTGGTCTGGGAAGAGCATCCATGAGCTTGACTGGACCATGCTGATTCTGAGATGATGTTTTTGGGTTCAGATCGCAATATCCTCCAGGCAGCTTGTCCCTCCTCCAGCATGGAGCGTTCTGGTGCCCACAGTGGTCTGCTGTTTTTTTGTGCCTCTCCGCCTCCACTTCCTGAAGCACAGCTTGGTTTTGTCAGCTGCTGGTCCTAGACTAGCTTTTGGAGCACGTTCTCCAAGGCCCAGTGCCTCTCCCAAGCCTTTAGGGGAGGGGTTCTTCCTCCACAAAGAGAATCTCTGAGCTGCATGGTTCGGTTGGTTCTCTCTGCCACAGGTGCCTTTTCATGTAGGGAACCCATCGGCTGTCTCTACCCTACTCTCCATGAAAGCTGCTCCTGGCTGTCACTGCACAATCTGTTAAACATCTCCATCCCCTGTTACTATTATGGACTTAAAAGCTGATGGGCTTTGTGCTGTTTTGCTTGCCAAAATGGCAAAGAGACTTTGTTCTTCATGCTTCAAATCATTTTAATGCTGTCTTTGAAACACACCTCACACAGGCATTTTCTAATGGCCTCAGACTTGTTGGAGAGTATTTCATATTTTAGCTCGTCTTTCTTTGGGCTTTTGCATGTAAAGCCTCGCATGCATAGCATTTGTCCCCATTTTAATAAATGCACATCTGGGGAGACAGTACCTGTCACAGGTGTTTATGAAGGGAGGAACCATGGCTGTGTTGGAAGCCCACAGGGAATGAGGTCTGCTTCTGAGTTCACTTCCCCTTAGCTTCGTGTCCTCAGGCAAGATGAGGTGAGGTCAGAGAGCCCAGGGTGGCTTCCACATCCTTGGTTGTTCCTCACCTTCTGGAAACCTGTGGCCTAGGCTGTCTCGCATGATGGCATAACTTCCTGCACAAGTGAGCCTGTGGTGACCGTGCGGTACAGAATACAGCACGGCTCTCATAGCTTGAGCTCCCAGAGGCCAGGCCAGCTTCTATCCAGAGAGGGCCCCACTGCCCTCCCGCCATCTCCAGCCCGTCACACGGGTTTGCTACCGTCAGAATGGATCTCCCACCCAAGGTCAAGTTCCCCAAGTTTCCGGATGTGTCCAGTTACCATTTCCAACCTCCTTCCCCTTCTCTGGAGGGAATGGCTTCTCCAGCACATCAGCCCACACCTCCCGGTGAGCGTATCTCTCCCCTTGGGTCCAGGCCAAAGTTTAGCCTGAGTGAGCCACCTTTGGTGTCTTGACTTGAGGCTCTGGAGGCCACAGTGCCCTGGATGTGAACAGTCTGTGGCCTCAAAGCCTGTTCTGGGATCATTTTGGCTGTGTCCCTTAGCTGGGGGTTTCATGTATTTCTAAATATCTCAGCTCTTTAGTTCTTATCTTTTAAGGCAAAAACTTGGTGCCTTTTCATCCTGACCTTGCAGATCTTTACGGTTTCTCTAAAGACATATACAACAGAGAAAGTCTTCCCAAAGGGAAGGATATCAAAATATATTCATACTGTCCGCTCTCTGGTGTCTTGTTTTAGGTAGAAAATATCCATCTACTTCCTACTCTTTCTTCCCCCCGTTCTATGAAGTCTTTGTCTGGCCTACGCCCCTTTCTTTCTCAGGCATCCTTAGTGGTTTATCCCTGTCACTCCTGGCCTCCATCTTATCTTCCAGCTTGCCATGAGCAGGTCTGTTTCGCATTGTTCTTTTCAAATTGTGTTTGTCTTAGATATGTTTCATGCCTTGATAGAGTCGCGTTCATCCGGGGGCCTGCCAGTCTCCTCACAGGAGTATAGTCTAATCTACAAATGTATTTACCAGCGTGAGCTTGGAATTCTACAGGGCCACTAAAAATTCCTTTTGTGTTCCTTTTGTTGTTGTAATAGTTTTTAACTAGAATCCTGCAGAAAACTTTTTATATAACCTTAGCATAACTAGTTGTTGTCTGTGCTCCTCTCTTAGTGCCCAGATGAGCTCTGACTAGACCAAGAGAAGGTTTTTCTTAGCCCTGGCTGTGCCCGTCTCTGAGCCCAGGCTCCAGCCTGGAGGGGCGAGTGGCTCAGAGTGGGAGTGGATTCTGAAGCCTCACCCCAAGCAGTTTAACTGCATGGAGGCTGAAGTTCTTTGTTGTCTGGGCTTTCAGACTGTGTTATTTCTGTTCATGTGACCACAGTAATTTAAGGGCACTTTAATATAGAGGAGGAAATGTCATTCCTTCCACCAAACTAATCTCAGTAACTCACTGAACTGAACACTAAGATACAGGTCAGAGTCTCCAAAAACGTGAAAGTAATTACCCAAAGCATTGAGCAACTATGAGAATGGTTTAAAAAATAAGAACCGCAAAATGAACCTATGCTTGTTTCATTTCATTTCCTTCTCATACTCTTTATTTTCCAAAAATTTTAAGTGAACTTGCATTATGGTTTATGGTATATATAATGTACATATACCAATATACATATACACACACACACATACACATATACACACAAAATATATATAAAATTTACCATTTTTATCACTTTTATGATGGAGAAAATGTGGTCTGGGAGATGGCTATCTGGTTCTCAGGGGTGGATCCAGATTTTGCTGTGTAATTTTGGAGCTCTTGTTAAGAAAAATAATACAACATTAAAAGAGCCTCTGCTGAGACCCAGGCAGGGCCTGATGCGATGGGGGCCGAGAGCTCGAGGCCCCTCTGTGCATCCTTCTTCTGGGGTTGGCATGAGCCTCCTTCCCGGAGGGCATTGGGCACTGCTGTTTTCAGCTCATGGAGCCCCAGCCATTTTCTGCTGCTCCACCCCATGGGCATCAGGACCCCCAACACTGAGGAGTTCAGCATGAGCCATGTTTGGGAAACCTCATCCTCCACGCTCCAGCCTCAGGAGGACTCCCAGTGGCTTTAACCCCAGCTGTCTGACAGCCTTCAGCCTCCCACTGGTGTGTGCCTAGGCACACGCGTGTGGACACACACACACACATGAATCTGCTCTTCTCTTGCAAAACACATGACCTTCCACTGCAGGTTCCACACAGGGTCTCCTAACTCGCCCCTCCCCTGCCTGGCACTGGACCAACCATTCATGATAGGTCTTTTCTTTTTTCTTACTAAACTTTGCATTTTAGAGCAGTTTGGGGTTTACAGAATTGTTGCAAAGAATGGAACCCCCCACCCCAGTTTCCCCTGTGACACTAGTATGGTCCATTTGTCACAGTCAGTGAGCCCACAGTGACACCTTATTATTCACTGCAGTCCCTGCTCCCTTCCAAGCTCTGCAGTCTCTCCCTGATGATGTCTTTCCCACTCTGCTGCAGGATCCCATCCAGGATCTGTTTTGTAGAGCATCACTCAATCAGGATTTGTCTGATGTTCTTCTCGTAGCTAGATCAGGGTTATGGGGCTTTGGGAAGAAGACCAGGGAGGTAAAGTACCATTCTCATCACATCATGTCATGAGTGGACCCTGTCAACATGACTCATCACTGCTGATGCTCGATAGACCTTCCAGACATGAGGAATTTAACTTGATCTGTGCCTAGGGTTAGACTCTCAGCAACACCTGCTTTGAGTGTGCAGTGCCACCCTTAGGAATTCAGCCTGCTTATACTCAGTGCCTAGAGAGACACTCTGCTGTGATGGAAGGGAGCCTCTGAGTAGCACAAGGCTTCCCCTCTCAGTTCCATGGTGAGGGCCCTTGCAGGCGTTGCTCCAAGACAAGCTCATCTTCTCCTTCAGCTCTGTGGCCAAGCCTGTAACTTCCCAGCTTTAAGTCCTAGGCACCAGTGAGACGTGGAAAAACCACAGTGGAGTTTGCACAGGGAGCATTAATGGTGAGTGGAGACACCGTGAGCCTGCACTCCATCCATTTCTCATGAGGAAATGAAGATCATCGTCTCTCCCTCAAGGCTACTGTGAAGGTTGTCCGTGTACAACACGTACAAGCATGAACGGTAGCTCCAACAGAGTGGGTGCTTTTGTTCAATAAATATGTATTAAGCTCCTACTGTGTGTCAGACACTCTTCTAGTTGCCAGGACCAAACAGGGAATAAAATTGATCCCAAGGGAGCTTAGCCAGTAAATAACTCTTGAAATGGATAATCATTATTATTATACGCCAATACTTCTCTTTCAGGAGATTCAATATGCAGACTATTGTAGCCAAAACAGTAGTAGAATTAGAATTAGAAAAATAATAAATTTGCAACTAATTTTTCCACTTAACTCTGTAACCTGGGGGACCTATCCTTGTTTTAATGAAAGCATGTTCATTCTCATTCATATAAAAATGCAAAGCGAAGCATCAACCAAATTACATTTTTCACCCGCCAATAGACAATCACAACAGTTATAAAATGCGCCATGCTGGCAATGCTGTGACAAAAATAGTCACTTTCTAAAAACTTTTTATTATTAAAAGTACTAAATAAACACAAAAATATAGCTTCAACAACCAGTATCATTTTAACCGTATTTATTTCATCTGTTCCTCACTTTTCTTTTACTAGAGTGTTTTAAAGGAAATTCCAGAAATTACGTCATTTCATTCCTATGTAATCAGTTAGCAGCTCACAAAGTTGATTACACCTAACAAAATTAATAGCATTCCTTAATATCACCTATTCAGTTTATATTTAATTTTCCCTAAATGTCTAAATTAAAAAAAAGGTCCTTTTACACTTGAATCAGGATCCAAACAAGGTTCATTCATTGTATTGGTTGTGTCTTGTGTCTCTTAATCCAAAAAACTTCCACCTCCCTCCTCGCTTCCTGACTGGGCAGAAACCATGACAGTTGATCCATAGAAGCTCCCAGGTCCTAGATAAGGATTTTTGGTATTTAATTGGTTCCCGCACCTATGGCTTGGAGACTGGATTTGAGCTGCCCTCTATTTCTGATTGGTTTCGTTTCTTATGTGACAGTGTGCGTGTGTGAATACTTCTCGGGTATTGTAGGTACTTCCTGCTGCGGAACCCATGGAAGCACATGAGACCAGCTGCCCCACTTCTGGTGATGTTAAAATGAAGCCACTCTAGGTAGCCTACCACCACCTGTGAAGGTCAGCAGAAGTTATCTAAACTTCCCTGAGTCTTGATTTCCTGGAGTGAAAATCCTCCCCAAGTGGGTTTCTGTGGCTTCAGACCTGAAACCGCTTCCAGGCTGCAAACTGCCATCGAAATGCTATGTATTAATCATATAACAATGCTTTTGGCAATTAAGGAAAATCTTCTGGCTGGGCTTAGTGGCTCACTCCTGTAATCTCAACACTTTGGGAGGCCAGGGCAGACAGATTGCTTGAGTCCAGGGGTTCAAGACAAGCCTGAGAAACATGGTGAAATCCTTTCTCTACAAAAAGTACAAAAATTAGCTGGGCATGGTGGTGCATACCTGTGGCCCCAGACTGGGGGGTAGAAAGCTGGTTGTGAGGGGAGGGGTCGAATGGGACAAGACTGAGGCAGGAGAATCGCTTGAACCCATGAGATGGTGTGCTATAGCTGGCCTAAAGGTAGAACCTGAACAACACTATTTTATAAAAGACAAAGTTGTGTTTTAAAATAAGTTGTAACGGCTGCCCCATTCTCCTCACAATAACTGCTGGCCTTGGCTTCTGTAAATAAAACTGCTAGCCTTTCTCTGCAAAGGCTGCATACCTTATCAGTAACTGCCAAAATTACTAGCCTTTACTTACCGGTAGTGACTAGAATAAACAGCCCAAGCTAATTCCATCATGGCCCCTGCACCCTGTAATAAATAACTAAGATCTGTTATTTCTACTACAACCCAGATGATT